>BQNB010005259.1:65312-93213 GCA_026074375.1 Tanacetum coccineum | reverse complement strand
CAATAGCAACTAAAACAACAATAAATATAACAAACGGTGATGGGATGTGGAGAGTGTGGACATTCTAGAAACAATATCCCCAGTATAAAGTTCAACAAAATGGGAGGAACTCGTGAAAGGGCTTATGCGATAGACGGCAGAATATGGTACTCAGTCGTTAGTTCGAGGATGAATCAACTCCATTAGCTCAAGTGTGTAACAAGTCTGTTAGTTCCACGAACAGTTCGTGATCGCGAGGATTAGCAACGACAAAAGTAATAACTTAAGAATGAGATAAGGTAGTTCAAGCGAGGCCTTAAGATTTCTGCGGAGTGGCAAGACACTATTGTGCTTCTAAACATTTTTAACGGATTCCGGTGATTATCGGGTTCGAGTTCATACTCGTGTCATATTGGATACCATTAAGCCCACTCATTTATAGTTCATTACTTACATAAAGGAGCGTCCTAATTTATATAAGTAAGAAATGATAAACTTATGGTTCGGCGATTTACAATTTCTTTATTTAACTGAAGAGGCGTCCCAATCCTTTCAAATAAAGAGATTATAAATCATTCTACATAATAATTTCTGATGCATTGCGTTTCATAAACCGTCAAAGGTGGTGGAAACATGACGATGCATGCGCTTCTAAAGGTGGGGGGGAGGGGGTTCATGGAACGAAGTGTTTAAAACTGTCTTCGGAGGCGAGGGAGTAAAAACTACAAGGAAATATCGACCTAGAGTTCAGATAGTTATATGAGTACTCGATTAGAGCAAAACAAGGTAAAGGGTCTCTTTGAACGAGTCAAACTTTTTTAGCGTTATCATATCAATCCTTCTTATTACAAGTCCCGCTCATACAAGACTTGTAATACTTAGATTCATATATAATCCCATGTAAACAGAACTGTGTAGGGCTTTGTTAACATAGCAATTATCATATCAATCCTCATATTACAAGTCTCGCCCATACAAGACTTGTAATGCTTAGATTCATACATAATTCCATGTAAACAAAATTATGACGGCCTCCGTGTAATTGAATTATTGTATAATGTTATGACGAAAAATAATATTCTTAGAGCCATTTGTGCAAACTCATAATGTCTAAGAAGTAAATGAGGACCATTGGTAACTTTCAATGTATGAGGTATAAAATGAGACGTTGTGCACTATAATGTCTTAAGTAAGATCTAGTATTTATATATTAATCTTAATAAACAAACGCAGCTTTCCGCTCGCCAAAAAGGGATGTATAACATAATATTTATATAGGGATGTCATGTAGCACTTAACGAACAAGTAAAGGTAAGAATCTAATCAAGTATTGTGTTTATAGCACTTTGAAAATGTTTTCTGTAATGCAATGCTTGTTAAAACGGTTATAGTCTAGGGTAAAATATGCAACTTATTTCTCTATAACCAGTGCTCTGATACCAATCTGTAACACCCCCAAAAATGTGTCGCAGCGGAAATGTGTCCGGGGGCGTTACTTCATAATACACATCGCTAGATACAAGGAGACGGACCTTCTTAAATGTGTTGTTTGTTAAAGTAATCTCGTTGATTTCATTGAAATTGATATAACATTTGTCCCATAATTGTATCACAATTGAAAAGCTTGAAAACAACCCAATGATATTTAATCATTTGTATATAAGTAGAAATCCATGAATGAAATCTTGTCAAATTTAGACTCCACGCTGCACATCATGTTCGGTCACGTATCTAATTTACTGAGGATAAACTTGCTTAAAAAGGTGTAACATAACGTTGGTGAGTTCATAGATTTGTGTCATGTCATTTATATACAAAGTACCCCTGCTCTACATCCCTCCGGCGCGCTGTAATGTGTGCCTCCCGCGATGTACCATTTTAAATCCTTAAATGTCCTTTCAAATGAAATGTTATGATTTTAGAAAATCAAATAGTTGTAAAGTATGCATGACCATTTCAATCCCCAAATAGTCACAAAAATGTACGTATGAACGTTGAACCGCAATTGTTCAAAGCATGTATGATATTTATATATATCCCAAAATGTTTCAAGTATGTATTGCCACTTTATTCAAGGCACAGTAAATATCCATGTGAGTATAAAACCATGATTACAATTACTCTAAGTTCATGAAACTGCGACGTAGACTTGTATGTATGCCACTTTATTCAAGGCACAGTAAGAGTTGTCACATATCGTAGGTGTTCCCTCAAGAACACCCGGGGCATTAATGAAAAAAATATAGTACCATCATCGTAAGGTGTCCCCTCTAAGAACACACGGAGCCATTTCTAAAAATATTTCATGTGTATGTAAGAGTTGGCCCTGAAGACTCAACCAATCGTGTTCCGACATGTTATAACGTTCGTTTGCCCAGTGATAGCTAATCACCCGAACGGTGGATGTGAAATCCCGAATAGATTTATTTCTTAACATTGCGCTACCCTCATTGTTTACAGTTCATGCAACCTAAGCTAATCCATAATCATTCGAGTAAAAGTATGTGTTGCATCCATAAGTTTAAAAAACCCATGATGTATCTCACCGTGAGTATGCAATGTGTGTATACCAGTTTAGCGTCGTGTTCACGCCAAAAATTAAACCAAGTATTGTATCTCATCGCGAGATATATAAATAAATATGTAAACCAATTTGTAATCAACCATGTAAAGGACATTTGTAAATAAGCAATTTCTCACCCCATAAAATATATGTAAAACCAGTAAAACCGGTGGTGGCTATTAAACTCACATTGCTGTTTTATAGAACGATTTGAAGAAAATGACATATTAAGCACAGCACAAACGAAAAACGAAAACGGCTCGATCAAGAAGTTGCGGTTTATCTTAACGGCTAAGATCCACTAGCCTTAGGATATGTATTGGGTTTTCGACTGGATGAGTCATCAACGCGACTTCGTTGATAAATATTTAGTTTCAAGTTTGTAATAGTTTTGAATGGTTTGTTAAATAAAATAAATCGAAAAGTAACGCAAAGTATGTAATATATTATGTATATATTACATATGGAAAATAAACAATTATATAACTCATACCGTGAATTATATAACGAGATAAACAATCCAAAGATTAATGTGAAGTATAATACTTTCAGGGTATTATATAAAGGAACGTGAGGAAAATAATTAAACCAAATATTTCGACAACAATTTAATTAATAAAAAGTCCTTGCATAAAAGTAGACACACGTCTTAAAGTTATGAATTAAACAACCGATGTTTGTAAAGCTTTTACAAAAGTTATGATTTTACCTTCTAGTCAGGAATTTATAAAATAATATTTTATAAATTAATCTTTCGTCTTATTGACGGATCGTAGCTAAAATTGTTGTCTCGTTTGTAAAATTTTAGATTTCGTTTGTTGGGGGTGATTGTCTAGTTTTTATGTAATATATCTTTTAAAATTCTAACTTAGTTCCCTGTTTACCGGTTTTTAAATAATAAGTTTTAGTTAAAACGTTATAAATATTGGATAATTTATTATAAATTTCGTCATGGACCTTTCGTTTATATATGTTTCCTCATATTCATAACATTAATGTTTTTCGCTTTTCAAACAACTTGCCGTGTTTCAATTTCAATATTTTGTATATATCGAACTTTCTAATAATGAAGTAAAACCAACACACCTAACTGCTAAAGCCAAACGCCCTTAACTGCACAACCAATACGCCATGCCTTGCAATAACAAATCGTCCTAATGCTCACAACCAACGCTACCCTAACTGACTGTTAAACCCAAACGCACCTTTCGTGTTTCTGTACAGCCAAACACACCCTTTTTGATTTTGTGTTAAACCAAAGGCACCTTATGTAAAACTGCTCACTAACGCACCCTATGTTGGTTTTGGCCTACCCCAAACGCACCCTAATGATTTCTGTCCAACCAAACGCACCTAGTTTGGTTGATTCTATCACAGCCAAATCGCACCTTGGTGCTTACTCAGATCTAACGCTACCTTGTGTTATGAAACAAAACGCACGTAGGCTATTAAGAAAAGCCAAACGTCACCCTTACTGATGTTATGAACCAAAACACCGCACCCTGGTTTGTTTTATAAAACACCAAAACGCACCTAATTAGTTTCTGCACCAAAAAACACCCTTTTGGGTTGCCGGCAGTAGTGGTGGTGGCGTGGCGACGTGATGGTGGAGGTGATGGTGCGATTGGTGGTTGTGTTCGAGTGGGTAGCAGCCAGATGTGATGATAATGATGATGAGTGGCTGCGTGGTAGGGATGTTGCGTGGCATGGTGAGGATAGTGTGGTGTGGCTGTGGTGACGAGGGTGGTGCGACAGTGAGGTGGTGGCGGCTGTGGTGTGTTGGAGATAATGACGAAGGTGATATGGTGTAGATCGGGCTAGATCAGGCGGCGGATCTTACATTATTTATAAAGTTTTGGGTCTCGCTGGAGTTTGGCCGAAAATGCGTGGCCGAAAATGATGCGGCGGCGTGGCTGGTGGGATACTCGCCGGAAAAGAGAGAAGAATGTAGTGTAAGTGTGTGTTTTATATAAATTGTAATGAAAAATATGATAACTTTTATATATATATTTATAATTTAAAAGTTATAAAATAAACGTGACAAGTCACAAAAAGATGAGGGTTACTTTTGTAAATATTTTCACATGGACCAAAAGTGTAACTTTTGTAATATAACGGTTCGGGTCTCGTTTAGGCCACTTGACGGATGTTTTAAAATACGAAACTTATGCCATTGTGTTCCAAATTATTTTTCCGATAAAAATGAGTATTTACTTGATAGTATTTCATAAATATTTTTATAACATTTATAAAAATATTAGTTATTTATTTGGTGACCCGGTAATGCCTTGTCCGAAAATAAAAAGGAATATTAACCCGAATATCCGCGTTATCAACAAACGCTTTTGAATAAAATGTTAAATGATTTTATTTAATATTTTTATTAAATAAATAGTGATAATTAAAAATAAATTTAATTATTTTTGTGTCGGTACGCGTTGTGTGCGCTGTTCAAAATTTTGCGAGGGTATTTTGGTCATTTTCTGCTTGTTTTCGGGTCTCGGGCAAAACTAAAAAGTTGTCCGGAATGTCGTTTTACATCAAATTGCTTTAAAGTCCGAGTCGTGAAAACGTGATTTAGTGGGTCGTTTTTGATAAGTCAGCTTAGGAATAACATATATCTTTTTCGTTTTAAAGTCAAATAAGTTAAAATAACTTTGCACATGAGATATGAAATAATAAATATGATTTATTATTTAAAATATGTTCCAAAAACTTTACCGGTTACGTGGTAATTGTTTATATGAGACAATAAAAGATCAAAAGTCAAAAAGTCAAGTCAGACCTAAAAAGTTAAATGGTAAAATAGTCATTTAAAATTCTGAAATTTGCCAGTTGTTACATTACCTACCCCTTAAAGAAATCTCGTCCCGAGATTTAATTTGTGTTAATCGATTGTGTGACCAAGAAAAGATTTCAGATTTAATAAACCAGTCCTAAACAAGACGCTGATAACTTTATTCAGCAAAATTCGGTGTTTCGACACTTCTCCATAAACCAAAAAATTTGGCTAAGTTTGACCAGGATATTTAATCCATCAAAATGGGTATCTCAAAAAAAAATATCATTATAGGTTTTATGATTGATATAATCGTGTTATAAAGAAAGTCCCTTAATAGTGAAAGCAGCGAAGGAGAAAGTGTAGCCGCGTGAGTATGTCTGTATAAGGTTTAAAATGTTCAAGGACGGGGTCTCGTTTCTAATATATGTAATCTTCGATGATTAATAACGGACGAGGCTAATGGATGTAAGTGCCCAACTTACTTGGCAGTACCAGGATGGATCGCGACCTAAGTTTTCCTACTAGTGGCCCAAAATGAATAGTTCGACTATCTCTTTCGTCGATAGGTGTTTAACTGTTTTAAGGGGAGTTGTATTACCTATTGGATAAAGTTGTACAAGCTGGGACCGCTCCAGGACCCAACAACAGCAACTAAAACAACAATAACTATAACAAACGGTGATGGGATGTGGAGAGTGTGGACATTCTAGAAACAATATCCCCAGTATAAAGTTCAACAAAATGGGAGGAACTCGCGGAAGGGCTTATGCGATAGACGGCGGAATATGGTACTCAGTCGTTAGTTCGAGGATGAATCAACTCCATTAGCTCAAGTGTGTAACAAGTCTGTTAGTTCCACGAACGTTCGTGATCGCGAGGATTAGCAACGGCAAAAGTAATAACTTAAGAATGAGATAAGATAGTTCAAGCGAGGCCTTAAGATTTTTGCGGAGTGGCAAGACACTATTGTGCTTCTAAACCTTTTTAACGGATTCCGGTGATTATCGGGTTCAAGTTCATACTCGTGTCATATTGGATACCATTAAGCCCACTCATTTATAGTTCATTACTTACATAAAGGAGCGTCCTAATTTATATAAGTAAGAAATGATAAACTTATGGTTCGGTGATTTACAATTTCTTTATTTAACTGAAGAGGCGTCCCAATCCTTTCAAATAAAGAGATTATAAATCATTCTACTTAATAATTTCTGATGCAATATGCGTACTCATATAACCTTCAAGGTGGTGGATAACATGACGATGCATGCGCTTCTAATGAGTATGGAACGAGTGTTTAAAACTCGTCTTCGGAGGCGGGGAGTAAAACTACCAAGGAATATCGACCTAGAGTTCAAGATAGTTAATGAGTACTCGATTAGAGTAAACAAGGTAAAGGTCTCTATGAACGAGTCAACATAGCAATTATCATATCAATCCTCATATTACAAGTCTCGCCCATACAAGACTTGTAATGCTTAGATTCATACATAATTCCATGTAAACAAAATTATGACGGCCTCCGTGTAATATGATATTGTATAAAGTTATGAAGAAAAATAATATTCTTAGAGACCATTTGTGCAACTCATAATGTCTAAGAAGTAAAATGAGACCATTGTGTAACTTACAATGTCTGAGGTATAAATGAGACCGTTGTGCAACTCACAATGTCTTAAGAAATGTTCTAGTATTTATATAATTAACTCTTATATAAACAAACGCACAATATACGCAAAAAGGGATGTAAACATATATATTATATATATGTATGTCATGTAAGCACTTAACGCAACAAGTAATGTAAGCAACTAAGCAAGTATTGTGTATGCACTTTGAAAATGTTTACTGTAATGCAATGCTTGTTAAAACGGTTATAGTCTAGGGTAAAATATGCAACTTATTTCTCTATAACCAGTGCTCTGATACCAATCTGTAACACCCCCAAAAATGTGTCGCAGCGGAAATGTGTCCGGGGGCGTTACTTCATAATACACATCGCTAGATACAAGAGAACGACCTCTAAATGTGTTGTTTGAAAAGTAATCTCGTTGATTTCATTGAAATTGATATAACATTTGTCCCATAATTGTATCACAATAAAAAGCTTGAAAACAACCCAATGATATTTAATCATTTGTATATAAGTAGAAATCCATGAATGAAATCTTGTCAAATTTAGACTCCAGTGCACATCAAGTAGGCCAAGTATCTAATTTACCTGAGAAAAACATGCTTAAAAAGTGTCAACATAACGTTGGTGAGTTCATAGATTTGTTTAAGTATAAATGTTGAACCAAGGTTCTGTAAAGTGTGTATGACCATTTAAATCCTTAAATGTCCTTCCAAATGAATGTATGATTTTTAGAAATCTAATAGTTGTAAAGTAGCAAGACCATTTCAATCCCCCAATAGTCACAAAAATTACGTATGAACTGTTGAACCGCAATTGTTCAAAGCATGTATGATCTTTTATATTTATATCACCAAATGTTTCAAGTATGTATTGCCACTTTATTCAAGGCACAGAAATATCCATGTGAGTATAAAACAAATTACAATTACTATAAGTTCATGAAACTGCGACGTAGACTTGTATTATGCCACTTTATCAAGGCACAGTAAGAAGTGTACACATCGTAGTGTTCCCTCCAATAACACCCGGGCATTTAAATGAAATAGAGCTGTACCATCGTAGTGTCCCTCAATAACACCCGAGCATTTCTAAAAATATCCATGTGGAAAATGTTGGCCCTTAAGACTCAACCAATCTGTTCCGACATGTATAACGTTCGTTGCATAGTGATAGCTAATCACCCGAACGGGATTGTATGTCCCGAATAGATCGTATTTTCATAACATTACGCGCTCACCTCCAATTATTACAGTTCATGCAACCTAGCTTAACCAAACATAATCGGACTCAAAAGTATAGTTGTTGAAAGAACACCCGGGCAGTAATGTTATTGTTATCAGTTCAATCCGCTTAAGCTAATCCGTAATCAATTCAAAAGCAAAGTATGTATTCATGACTAAAAATAAAGTCAAGTAATGTATCCCATAGCGAGCTATGTAAATGAGTATGTAAACCAATTTGTAATCAACCATGTAAATGCATTTGTAAACAAGCATGTTCTCACCCCAAAAATATATGTAAAACCAGTAAAACATGGGGCTATAAACTCACATTGATGTTGTAGAACGATTGGCAGAACTGCACATATTAAGCACAGCACAAACGAAAAACCAGAACGGCTCGATCAAGAAGTTGCGGTTTGTCTTAACGGCTAAGACCCACTAGCCTAGGATAATGTACTTGGGTTTTCCGATGGATGAGTACATCAACGCGACACGTTGATAAAGATTTAGATTTCAAGTTGTAATAGTTTGATGGTTGGTTAAATAAAATAAATCGAAAAGTAACGCAAAGTATGTAATATATTCCGTATATATTACATATGGAAAATAAACAATTATATAACTCATACCATGAATTATATAACGAAGATAAACAATCCAAAGATTAATGTGAAGTATATAATACTTTGCAGGTATTATATAAGGAACGTGAGAAAATAATTGAAACAAAATATTTCGACACCAATTTAATTAATAAAAAGTCCTTGCATAAAAGTAGACACACGTCTTAAAGTTATGAATTAAACAAACGATGTTTGTAAAGCCTTTACAAAAGTTATGATTTTACCTTCTAGTCAGGAATTTATAAAATAATATTTTATAAATTAATCTTTCTTCTTATTGACGGATCGTAGCTAAAATTGTTGTCTCGTTTGTAAAATTTTAGATTTCGTTTGTTGTCGAGTTATTGTATAGTTATAATTTAATATATCTTTAAAATATAACTTAGTCCCTTTTACCGGGTTTTTAAAATAATAGAAGTTTTAGTAAAAAATTACTAAATATAGAAATTTATATAAATTTCGTCATGACCTTTCTGTTTATATAACGTTTCTCATATTCATAAAATCAAATGTTTTTCTGCTTTTCAAACAACTTGCGTGTTTCAATTTCAATATATATGTATATAAACAAAATCAAAAATAAGTAAAACCAACCACACCCTAACTGCTAAGCCAAAGGCCCCTAACTGCACAACCAAACGCCCCTAACTGTACAACCAAACGCACCCTAACTGCTGTTAACCCAAACGCACCCTTTCGGTGTTTCTGCACAGCCAAACACACCCTTTGTGGTTTTTGTGTTAAACCAAACGTACCCTTATGATAAAACTGCTACACCAAACGCACCCTATTCGGTTTTCAGCCTACCCAAACGCAACCTAACTGATTTATGTCAAACCAAACGCACCTATTTTGGTGTTTCTATCACAGCCAAACGCACCCTTGGTGCTTAACTCAGATCCAAACGCAACCTTTGGTCGTTTTATGAAACCAAACGCACCCTAGGCTATTAAGAACAGCCAAACGCACCCTTATCGATGCTTATGAATAAAACAACCGCACCCTGGTCTGTTTTATAAACACCAAACACACCTTAATTCGTTTATGAACCAAAACACCCTTTTGGGTTGCCGGCAGTAGTGGTGGTGGCGTGGCGACGTGATGGTGGACGTGATGGTACGATTGGTGGCTGTGTTCGAGTGGGTAGCAGCCGGATGTGATGATAATGATGATGAGTGGCTGCGTGGTGGGGATGTTGTATGGCATGGCGAGGATAGTATGGTGTGGCTGTGGTGACGAGGGTGGTGCGGCAGTGAGGTGGTGGCGGGTGTGGTGTGTTGGAGATGATGACGAAGGTGATATGGTGTAGATCGGGCTAGATCAGGCCGGATCTACATATTTATAATGTTTTGGGTTCGCCGGAGTTTGGCCGAAAAAGGTGGCCGGAAATGATGGCGGCGGCGGTGGGATACTCGCCGGAAAAAGAGAGAAGAAATGTAGTGTATGTGTGTGCTTTATATAAAAATGAAATGAAAAAATATGATAACTTTTATATATATATTTATAATTTAAAAGTTATAAAATAAACGTGACAAGTCACAAAAAGATGAGGGTTACTTTTGTAAATATTTTCATAGGGACCAAAAGTGTAACTTTTGTAATATAATTGTTCGGGTCTCGTTTAGGCCACTTGACGGATGTTTTAAAATACGAAACTTATGTCATTGCGTTCCAAATTATTTTTCTGATAAAAATGAGTATTTACTTGATAGTATTTCATAAATATTTTTATAACATTTATAAAAATATTTGTTATTTATTTGGTGACCCGGTAATGCCTTGTCCGAAAATAAAAAGGAATATTAACCCGAATATTCGAGTTATCGACAAACGCTTTTGAATAAAATGTTAAATGATTTTATTTAATATTTTTATTAAATAAATAGTGATAATTAAAAATAAATTTAATTATTTTTGTGTCGGTACGCGTTGTGTGCGCTGTTCAAAATTTTGCGAGGGTATTTCGGTCATTTTCTGCTTTTTTTTTGTCTCGAACAAAACAAAAAAGTTGTCCGAAATGTCGTTTTACATCAAATTGCTTTAGAGTCCGAGTCGTGAAAACGTGATTTAGTTGGTCGTTTTTGATAAGTCAGCTTAGGAATAACATATATATTTTTTGTTTTCAAGTCAAATAAGTTAAAATAACTTTGCACATGAGATATGAAATAATAAATATGATTTATTATTTAAAATATGTTCCGAAAACTTTACCGGTTACACGATAATTATTTTTATGAGATAATAAAAGATCAAAAGTCAAAAAGTCAAGTCAGGCCCAAAAAGTCAAATGGTAAAATAGTCATTTAAAATTCTGAAATTTGCCAGTTGTTACATAAGGTTTCGTGAAGATCATGAAGATTAACTAACTCTAATAAAGTCAGTTCTTGGTGCTTGAGGTACTTACTACTTCTTACTTTTCAAAGCACCGAAATGTGTTATTAATTACCTGGAAAAGTTGAGACATAATTTATTTTGGGGCTACTCAATTGATAGAAACAAAATGGCTTGGGTTTCATGGAAAATAGTGTGTTCCTCATCTAATTGCGAGGGTCTTGGTATAGGTAGCCTTTAAGTCGCAAACTTGGCTATGCTATCTAAATGATGGTGGCTCTTTCATAATGAAAAGAATGCATTATGGAAACAAATCATAACTTTTGTTCATGGCATCAATGGTGGTATTTTTGTTGACTCCCTTCTAAATCACAGACTTCTTCACATCTTATAGGTGTCTATTACCAAGATAAACTCGTCTCTGTTTACTATGGATGTAAATATGCACTCGTTATTCACTTAGGTAAATGGAGATGGGTCCACTGTGTCTTTTTGGAATGATTTATGGATTGGAGATTCAAAGCTTAATTCTATATTTACCCAGAAATTTTTGCTAGCTATAGACCTCAGACGGAATGTATTAGACATTGATCATGCAATAAGAAACCTGGTGTGCCTAAAAAAAGTAGAACGTGGGAATGGCGACAACCTATTAGAAGGGCCCCAGAAGAATATCAACTTGTTAAACCTGTTGTCCCTAATCCAAGATGTCAATGTTGTTGCCATAGTGGGTCCGATAAAGCACCCCGGAGTAACCCTAAAATTCTTGGGAATGTAACCTAGACCCTTCAAAAACATTCACTATTTCAGCTTTGAGAAAAAAAGATTGACAGTTGCCTTCTTGGATCAATTGGGGATCAAACAAGGTGGAATAAGGCTCTTCCAATCAAAATAAATATTCATATATGGCGTTTAATTCAAGACGGAATCTCGACTCATTGTAACCTAGATAATCGGGGAATCGACATACATTTTAAAGTGATGTATCGGTGTGTAATAAGACCTATGAAACTACTCAACAACTCTTTGTTGATTGTTCTTTGGGCAAAAGTCGCTTTTATGGAAAGAAGATTTCATCTTGGTGGGAATTTATTGATTATCTCGAGCTCTTGCTGGACCTAATATCATGGGGAGACTCGACTAATCTCAGTAAAAGGTTCAAATTATGCCTAGATGTAGTCATTCAAACAACCAATTAGGTTATTTGGGGCTATAGAAATCGGTTATGTTTTGATTTAATGTCTCCTCGAAACGACATCTTAGAAGAAGAAATCAACGTTCTCTCTTATTCTTTGATTTAGCGTAGGCTTAATAAATCAATTCCATTATGGATTGATTGGATTTAAAATCCAAGAATGGCTTGTAATCACGTATTGTAACTTGCTGTTTCTCTTTTCTCTAGCATCTTGCTAGAGTCTCTTAATAAAATGTCGTTAAAAAAGCATCACTTGTCTTAGTAATTTAAGTAATAAGAAGTTAGTAAACTTTATGTGTTAACTTATATGAATCAAATAAGATCCATATGAGACATATTTCGTTGTGTACTCATAGTATAATATGGTTCTTAAATCCCAACAGTTGAGACTCAAATCCTGAACACAAAACCTTTTTCTACTTGTTGAGGTTTAGTTGATGGCATAAAATCATAATTTACTTTCTATTAATAACTATATACATTTACCATTCTTAAGGAACAATAACTTAATAATAAAAGAGATCGAGCTTTGTCGTGGGTCTGATAGAGAGCACCAACACTAAAGACTCAGTCCAATCCACCGCCACCTCTTTTTCTACAACATTCTTCCCACTACTTCTTCCCTTGGTTTCTTCCACCAACCTAGAAAAACACACACCTCTTTCTTCTCTCCCTTTATCGCCTCTATTCTCTCTCTTGTGTATAGAATCCAAAAACACGGAGATAATTGCAGGTATGTGATTTTTAGGTTAAAATTTTTATTCAACACAATTACAATAAAAATACACATTTTGAAAATTAAGTTTATTGTATATCCAAATTAGACAATGCAACGTTAGAAGCAAACACAGACGTAGTTATCTATAAACAGACAACGAGCTTTGCAATTAGAGGTGGCAAACCTTGCTCAAATTGTAAATCATGAACGCTTTTGGGTACTTTTCCTAAAGTTAGGGGCATATTTTGCCCATCAATTCTTATTGATGGGCTCTTTAGGCACATGTAAAACACTAAATGGGCTCTGATGGGCACACGTAAAACACTAAATGGGCTTTGATGAACAAACGTAAGAAAACGTAGAAAAACGTAAAATATCATAGAAAACAGATGAAAATGTATGACAACGTAAGAAACGAATGAAAACGTACCAAAACGTAGAAAATCGTTCAAAAACATATAAATACGTACAAAAACGTATAAAAACAACTGAAAACGTAAGAAAACGTTTGAAGCACATATACGTTCAAGCACATATATGTTCAAAGTAAAATATTTCAAGTGAGTGGTTAAATATTAACCTGGAAAAATGGCAATTGTCACATTTTACGTTTTCGTCCGTTTCCTATGTTTTCATTCGTTTTTATACGTTTTCGTACGTTTGCATCTGTTTTCTTACGGTTTCGTCTATTTTTCTAAGTTTTCGTCCGTTTTCATCTGTTTTCGTCTATATTTGTCTATTTCCGTACGGTTTCATATCTTTTTGTCCGTTTCGTATGTTTTCATCCGTTTTCGTACATTTTTTCTTTGTTTTTCAAAGTTGCATTCGTTTTCGTACGTTTTTAAACGATTTCATACGATTTTAAACATTTTCATACGTTTTCGAACGTTTTATATTTTTTTCATACATCTTCATCCGTTTTATATTCTTTTAACATGTTCATACATTTTTAAACGTATGAAAATGAACGAAAATGGAAGAAAAGGGATGAAAACGTATGAAAACATACGAAAAAAGACGAAAACATATGAAAACGGACGAAAACGTAAGAAAACTTATGAAGTGTAGGAAACGGATGAAAACGTACGTAAACGTAGAAAAACGGATGTAAATATAATAAAACATAGAAAAGCGTAAAAACGATGAAACGTAAGAAAAGGTATGAAAACGTAAGAAAACTTATGCAAACGAACAAAACGTACAAAGACGTACAAAAACGTAGAAAATCGATGAAACCCAATGAAAACGGACAAAAACGTACGAAAATGTACGAAACTTACAAAAATAAATTGATAGATAATTAGATATCTTTTGTGGATAATTAGAGATATCTAATTATCTAATTATCCGTATAATTAGATAATTAGATATCTTTAATTATTGTTTTGACCCGCGTCAATTTGATCCGAATTTTTATTTTTCCGTTTTGGCCAGTGTCCATTTTGGCCCGTGCTCGTTATTGTTCGTGCCTGCTTTACCCCATACCCGTTTTGCCCCGTGTCCTTACTCGCTCGGCCCGTCCGTCTTGCCACCTCTACTTGCTATGTGATTAGTCATCAAAATATCACATGATCTATCTCATTTTTTTAGTTTAACTAATGATATTTACAAACACATTACACATGTCTTTGGATTCATTGTATCCGTGAAATTTAAGCAAAACAAGTTTGCCTGCCAGCGCTCCGCTGCGGGATGTTTGGTAGGCGGCGGTTTATGTATGTTCGAATGGATGTAATGAATGACTTAATTGTTGACAAAAGTCGCCAAGCAAAATATATGTAAATGAAGCCTAAGATAAAACCAACAATCTCCGCTCCTGTCAATACGTGTTTTGCCAACATTCTTTTCTGCTGCTACATATTTCTTCATCGACATGAGCCTTTCTCTTTATCTCTTAATTGAGAGGCTAAAACTTTTGTCAATACGTGTTTTGCCAACATGTTTTGCCAACATTCTTAAACTTTTGTTTTCTCTTATTAAGGATGTCCACAAAAACCTCATACTCTTAATTGAGAGGCTAAACTACATATGTTTTCAAACCACTTAATTTGAGAAACAGCCGGTTCTTAACACTTTACTACAGCCAACACCTTGTCCTTAACACTTTACTAACAGCCAGCACCACTTTACTACAGAAACTGCCAAGTGGTTTCATGAGTTTTGTCGCGACACTTGTGTGTATTCTGCATTTCTGCAATGATGTAAGCATTTCCACATCATATATGAGGTGTCACAAAAGGGTGCCACGTCTTGGCATTTCGAATACCTTTACTAAAAAATAATTTTTGCCGAAACTTGCATTCCAATGATCCTGTCAGAAGTATATGATACAATCGAATAGACGTGCGCAAACCGGTTAACCAGTTCGGTTCAGTTTCAGTCAAACAGGAACCTGTTTCGGTCAACGAACTAGTCGAAACCGGTTTGGAAGAAACCAAAACCGGTTTAAAACCGGTTTGGGGTGCGGTTTTTGTCGAACCGGTCACACCGGTTTGGAACTAGTTCATGACCGTTTAACCACCCAAACCGGTTTTGACCGGTTTTTGTTTTTTTGTTTTTTGTGGTTTTGTACGCTATAAACAGAATAAACTTCAACTTTTATTTAATAGAAAAACCCTAATACATCAGAAACGAAATACATTGGAAAGGAAAATACAACACAATGCAAGCCTTGCAAGGAAATTTAAAATACAACATCAACAACATAATGCAAGCGAATTAAAAATACAACATACTAATCGAAAATTAGTAATCATCTTCGGCTTCTTCGCTGCTCATCATATAATCATACCGTGGTCCTCCCGGAGACAGAGTGCCTTCGCTGCTAGCATCTAGTGCAATTTCTTCATCGGATAGTGGAATGGCTTCATTTCGTTGCACCTCGTCATCCAAGACATCTTCTTCAAAGTCTAAGGGTATTTCAAGAGGGCTTTTGTCTTGTTTACGCTCTTTAGCGTCCAAGTGATCCTTCAAACACATGCACATCTCTAAAGACGCCGGAGTGAGTCTTGTTCTTCGGATTGATAACACCCTTCACTTGTTGAAAATGCGGATTCAGAAGCTACCGAAGAAGCTTGTACACTTATTATATCCATGGCCATGCGGGATAGAACGGGATACATTGTTTCCTTTTCTTTCCAAAAACCTAAGACATCAAAAGTTGCAAACTCTTTGGGATGAAGATGTGTGACAAAATCCGAATTGACATATCGCTCATATTCGCTACACATTGTAGGATCAGTCCTTGCCTTTTTTTTGTATGTGCTTTTAAACCCCGCTTAGCAAACGGCTATACTTATTTCGCCACTCGCCTTCGATGAAGTAGCCCCACCACTTGTTTGAGATGATTGAGTTGGGTTACCATAGTTTGCATAATAAAGATTATACAAACCTTCCAAAGATTCTTTAAAATAACTTTTTGACTTAGATGCAAAAGTATCGTCAAAAAACTCCAAATCCGTACTTATCGACTCGATAAGAAAGTCTACCCCGTTTACATTAAAACATGGATTTAAAGCGGCTGCACAAGTAATTATCGGTGGCATGTGTTGAAAATACTTCCTAAGTTTTTTCTTCATTGGTTTAATCATACTTGACAATATACCCCCCTCAAGTTCATATTCGCTTAATACCGTACTCATGAAGAAAATCTGTTGAAGTACCAATGGAGATGTTGGGTAGTAAACCCCCGATAAAATTTCTGTGGCAGTGTTAAACACTTCAAGTAATTGGGTTAAAGATTGAATAATAACCCAATTTTCAGCCGGAAAATGATTACACCTATTCTTATTGGCCAAAACGTCATGAAAATACGCCAAAGTATTTTGTTGTTTCAAACCACTTAGGAACATATGATAAGTGGAGTTCCATCGTGTTGGAACGTCCCAATTTGGTCGTAAACAAGGTTTCTCTGCATCTTTACAGATTTTAACATAGCGTTGTCGGGTTCTTGCACTTGATTTGAAAATATCTTTTAACATTGTCTTAAAAGACTCTCTTATTGCATCAATCGCGGGGACCTCTAAACCAGCTTGCACAACCAAGTTAATGATGTGTGCAACACAACGACTATGATAAAACCTACCCCCCATTGGTGGCTCGTATTTTAATTTTAGTTTATCCATGGCGGATGTGTTGTTGCTAGCATTATCCAATGTAATTGACATAACTTTATCTTCCAAGTTAAAATTGGTAAGGACTTTTGTCAACATTTTAAACAAGGCTCCACCCGTGTGAGGAGACGGAAACTCTTCGAATGAAATGACCCGCTTCATCATTTGCCAAGTACCGGGTTCAATCCAATGTGCGGTAACACACATGTAAGAACCGGGCACCCCATGAGGAGCGGACCATACATCCGTTGTTAGGTTGACACAAGCATTTATGTTACCAAAACTATCAATTATTTCTTGTTTAGCCGCCAACCATAGTTTCATTGCATCACGTTTGAGAGTAGAGCGACTTACATGAGTGTATCTTGGTTGCATAGTGTTCTGGAACACCCTCGTTGTTTGCTCGTGGTCAAAGTGGTTGAACGGTAACGCTCGTTGAATCACCAAACCCGCGAATTGTTCACGAAGATAATCCGGATCGTACCTGAAAACACTCCCATCTCGAGCCATAGACGTTTGCCCCGCTTCCGGATTCTGGTTCTGCTGTGCCTTCTTTGCTTCACAATGCGGATGAGTTATATGATTCCTCAACGTCGTGTTGGAACCGACCGATAAGAAATGAAAGCAATGCTTGCATTGAGCTTTTTGCGAGTTGTCGGTCATTATGCAAAGGTTGAAGTCTTTCCAAATCTGGGGGTTTTGATTGGTTGCTATGATTTCACGAATTATCGGTGCACTTGTTGAACCAACACCGGTGGCAGTTGAGGCGGATGCGGATTCACTTGCCATTGAAGGAAATTTGGTTTTGCTTTGGATAGTTTTTTTTTCTTAGGATTGTATTGTAAGTTGTGTGATTTGAACTACAACACAATACATGAATTTATAATCATTCAAAGTGGTAAATAACAAACATTACAGCTAAGAAAGTCAGAAAACGGGTCCCCCCACGTGTTAAAAGCTGAAGATTCGAAATTTGAAAATTTTGTGTGGGCTCCCGGACCGGTTCGGGTTGAAACTGGATTGGAGAAACCGGTTTTTCAAACCGGTTTGATAAATAGGTAGTAAAACCGGTCAAAACCAAGAAAACCCAAACCGGTTCCAAACCGCCGGTTTGGCCTCAAACCGAAACCGGTTTGGTCAAACCCGGTGTTGACCGGTTTGGTTTTCCGGTTTCAAACCGGTTCTGGTTTTTGAAACCGGTTTTTGTTCACCTCTACAATCGAATAGTTCATGAATCTGGAACACCGGCACACCAAATTGTCAGCTCCACTTGACGCATAATGACAAGCTATAAATGAAATTAAGAAACAATTACTTCTTGGCTAAGGTATTGTATTCTAAAGATATTTTTGAGAGTGTTTTTCTAAATTAAACATATTCATTATTTTTGTTATGACCCCCTGGGTTTTGACAATTATTAACCCTACCTTTTCTATTTTCATGCATGTTGCTTGCACTTAGTTGCATATAAAAACATAAAACAACTAGGATCATCAAGTGTATTTTGCCTGTCATAGACACACAACATAGTTTAAGAAAAAACGCAGTTATTACACAGTGTGACCAATAAAATAAATGCTATCTTTATAACGCTTTCTGATTGTTGGGGTTTTATCACCGGCTGGGTGAAGCTAATAAAGAACGAGATATCACAATAACCATGTAATTACTTTTTAAAAGAAACTAACTTTTTAAAAGAAACTATTTGAATACTATTTTTTTTCGTTACATTTAAGTTTTTATGACTCGTTTTCGAGATAATCAATGAACCGAGTAATATAAGTGTCTATAATTCAATATAATCTTACATTGGGTAAAATGGTATAAAGTCACTTAAGTACGTCCAGGCAACTAAATAATTCGCACACATTTGAGTGTTTAAAATCTTAACAAAGGTTTTAAATATCGGTTGAACACCCTCAAACCTAAAAAAAAATAAGTTAATGAATAAACCCTAACACTGCACATTTTATGGGTGTCGAGTGACCCTTTTCAAAAACTAACCTCGACGATGAATACATGTTTCGACAATTAACCAAAAGATTATATTTGAATGCTCAAGTTACAATCGTTAACTATGTGGCTAGAAATGCGTGAGTCTATTAAGGGCACACTTGTTTACACCGATGGAACGTTTAATTAATATAATTAATCTATTTATAGTAAATGTATTAATTATATTAAGTAAATCACGAAATAACTAAATGGTGGTTAATTATACCGTTAGACGTTATAACTAACTTATAGACGTTTATTAACAAGTAAGAGACTTGTTGGTACAAAACTAAAACATATGGGGTGTTTGTTTTGGCCGGTCGAACCAAGAAAAAAAGAGAGGGGAGTAGAGTGTTGTTTTTATGAAACTTGAGGAGGTGTTGGAGGGTGACATGGAGATCAAGTTATTAGGCTATATAAGGAACCCTCTAGGTTCATTATTGACTAATCCTTGAAATCCTAAACTCAACAAAATCTCTCCCCTCTTGCTCCTAAATCTCACGATTGGAACATAATCCCACAAGGGGTTGCGATCGGCTAAAAACCAAAACAACCAAGAATCTTGCATTAAGTTGTTAATTCGTGACATGTGAACTAGCATTTGACGTTTTATCATGACGTGTAGTGTGTGCATTCCTTAGAGACAACTTCCTTTAGTTGTTATAAGGTTGCGTGAAGATCAAGAAGATTAAATAACTCTCATAAAGTCGGTTCTTGGTGCTTTAGGTACTTACTACTTCTCACTTTTCAAAGCACCAAAATCTGTTATTAATTACTTGAAGAAGTTGAGACAAAATTTATTTTGGGGCGGCTCAATTGATAGAAACATAATGGCTTGGGTTTCATGGAAAAAAGTGTGTTTCTAATCTAATTGTGGAGGTCTTGGTATAGGTAGCCTTCAAGCCGCAAACTTGGCTATGCTATCTAAATGGTGGTGGCGCTTTCATAATGAAAACAATGCATTATGGAAACAAATCATAACTTCTGTTCATGGCATCAATGGTGGTATTTATGTTGACTCTCTTCCAAATCATAGACTTCTTCACAGTCCATGGGTGTCTGTTACCAAGATAAACTCGTCTCTATCGACTACGGATGTAAATCTGCACTTATTATTCACTCGGGTAATTGGAGATGAGTTCATTGTGTCTTTTTGGAATGATTTATGGATTGGAGATTCAAAGCTTAGTTCTATGTTTCCTAGAATCTTCTCGCTAAAGACCTCAAAGGAATGTACGGTACATGATCGATGCAAAAAAAATAACCATGGGCCTAAAAGTAGAACGTAGGAATGGCGACGACCTATTAGAGGAGGCCCGGAAGAATGTCAACTTGTTAACCTTTTTTCCATAATCCGAGATGTCAATGTTGTTGCCTCCCCTGATTCCTGGGAATGTAACTTAGACCTTTCAAAAACATTCACTGTTTCAGCTTTGAGAAAAAAGATTGACAGTTGCCTTCTTGGATCAATTGGGGATCAAACAAGGTAGAATAAGCCTCTTCCGATCAAAATAAATATTCATATATGGAGTTCAATTCAAGACCGACTCCCGACTCGTTGTAACCTAGATAATCGGGGAATCGACATCCATTCTAAAGAGATGTCCAGTGTGATGAAGACCTTGAAACTATTCAACATCTCTTTGTCGATTGTTCTTTGGCAAAGTCGCTTTGGAAGAAGATTTCATCTTGGTGGGAATTTACTGATTATCATGAGCTCTTGCTGGACCTAATATCATGGGGAGACTCGACTAATCTTAGTAAAAGGTTCAAAATATGCCTAGATGTAGTCATTTAAACAACTAATTAGGTTATTTGGCGCTATAGAAATCAGTTATGTTTTGATTTGAAGCCTCCTCGAAAAGACATCTTAGAAGAAGAAATCATGGTTCTCTCTTATTCTTGGATTAGGCGTAGGCTTAATAAATCAATTTCATTATGGATTGATTGGATTCAAAATCTAAGAATGGCTTGTAATCACTTATTGTAACTTGTTGTTCCTCTTTTCTTTGGCGTCTTGCTAAAGTCTCTTAATAAAACGACGTTCAAAAAAAGCATCACTTTTCTTAGTAATTCAAGTGATAAAAAGGTTAGTAAACTTTATGTGTTAACTTTTATGCATCAACTAAGATCCCTATAGGACATATTTCATTGCGTACTCATAGTATAAAAGTTATATGGTTCTTAAATCCGAGACCCAAATCCTGAACAAAAAACCTATTTCTACTTGTTGAGGTTTAATTAATGGCATATTCAAATCTTAATTTACTGTCTATTTATACTTATACTAAAGACAACTAAATGTTGTCTTATTTTTTAAGCAAAAATAATTTTTTAATACTAGCCCAATTAGCCCATTAACCCAACCCGACCCAAACATAACCAGCTCAAAACAAGCAAAAAAAAATTGGTATGTTTAAAATTTCAAAATAGCCACTCAAACTATGTATCAAATTACGAAAACTACACTCACTTTTACGCTATTTACAATTTCGGCCCGAAAAACTTGACCCACCACAGCGAAGCGCGGGTCTTCAATACTTGTTCTACACAATTACAATAAACTGCACATTTTGAAAATTAAGTTTATTATATATCCAAATTAGACAATGTAACATTAGAAGTAAAACACTGACGTAGTTATCTATAAACAGACAACGAGCTTTGCAATTAAAGGTGGCAAATCTTGGCCAAATTGTTAATCATGAACGCTTTTGAGCACTTTTCTAAAGTTAGGGGCATATTTTACCCATCAATTCTTGATTGACTCTTATGGGCACATGTAAAACACTAAATGGGCTCTTATGCATATGTAAAACAAAAAATAGGCTACTGAGCAAATCTTCTTTACTTAATGGTTCTTTTTTTGCCCGTCACTAATTTTTCCAGCTTTCAAGCACGTGTTATTATTTTTTATTTACACGTTTTTGTATGCTTTCATACGTTTTCTTACGTTTTCATCTGTTTTTGTACGTTTTATAAGTTTTTGAAGGTTTTTCTACGATCTGGTACGTTTTCATTCGTTTTCATACGTTTTCATCCGTTTTCTACGCTTTTTTACGTTTTTCGTACTATTTCTTACGTTTTCATCCGTTTCATTCGTTTTTCTACGTTTTCTTCCGTTTTCATCTGTAGTTCTATGTTTTCATTCGTTTCTCTACGTTTTCATCTGTTTTTTCTTCGTTTTTCAACGTTTTCATAAGTTTTTTTACGTTTTCGTACGTCTTTAAACGGTTTCATTTGATTTTAAAAGTTATCATACGTTTTTCTATACATTTCTACATTTTTCTATGTTTTCGTATGTTTTCATCCTTGTTTCTACGGTTTCGTCCGTTTTCCTACGTTTCATACGTTTTTATACGTTTTCGTACGTTTGCGTCCGTTTTGTCACACCCCCAAACGGGGCCTGAACGGAATACGTGTCCGAGGGCGTGACGTCATAATATACATCACACAAAGCACAATAGAACGACCACTAATGGACGTTTTAAAAATCATAACTCATTGCATTATTTAAAAATAGATAAGTTTATAAGATTCAAAAGAAATTAAACATTTGCGGAAACGTAAGTAAAATGTAGCGGAAACATAAATTTGGTTTTCAAAAGACAACGTGTATGAATGAGAAATAAAGTCTTGGTAAATGGTATCGTATTGCACGTAGACTCCACATAGCACATCAGAGAAGTCCAAAGCTAAGCACCTGAAAAACATGCTTAAAACGTCAACATAAAGTTGATGAATTCATAGGTTTAAGTAAAGCATTTGCGAGAATAAAAAATGTTTAGTGAATACTGTTTCACTCACAGTATTATAAAAAGCATTTAGTAATCAGAAACGTTCAACGAAAGCAGTGTGGACCACAAGTTCACAGTACGCATGTGACAGTTATAACAGATACAACTTCACATAAAAAGTATTTACTGTTGTGCTAAGCTCATGACACCGAGGCTCAATTCAAAGAAGCATATTATATGCCAAACAAGAAATTAACTAACCTTTGAGGTATCTGACAGATCACCTGTGAAATCCGACATGTATATATCCAGTTCTGTTCCGTTTCTCCCGAATATAGGATGTTTCTACTTACCCGGATAGGGATAATTAGTCCCAATAGATCTATTTACAACATTCGCGCTCACTTAACCAGTACGGTCGGTTAAGAAATTATGGTTCATGATAGTTCGGGCATTAGTGGTCTATTCGTAGACTTAAGGGCACACGTAATCAGGAAAGGTAACGTAAAAGTAACTGTGTCCCATTGTAAAAGTAACAACGTATTTCCAAAGATAAGGCTATTAGTAGTTGCATCCATAAGTAAAACAAAGATTTGTATCAATCATGTAACAGAGTTTGCAAACGAACATTTATAAGCAGTTTGAAGTCATTTGAGGAAATAAAGTTTGTAAACTGACATGTTTCTCAACCCCAAAAGTTATAAGGTAATATATAAAAACAAGTAAACGCGGGGCTATGAATCACCTTAATCAAACGATGAGATAGTAAATTAAACGAGGAGATACAAAGTAATCGAATGCTCTAACCGCGTACCTAAAATATAGTTGAGCCCTGAGACGAGAAATAGTAACGAAACGTTGCATAAAACGTTTATAAAAGAACTACACATCCATATGTGTTTTTGCTTTAGTTTATTTAACAAAAACGTGTCTTTACGAACTTATTAGGTTTATATAAACGTTACGCCATTCTTACGAAAAGTTGCCAATTTAGAAAAGTTACTATTTTAGGAAACTTTCTATTTTCGGAAAGTTCTAAGTTGCGGGATGTTAATACCGTCCCCTATATTTGTCAAGTCCACAATTCCATAAACGCACTAACGAAACCTAAACGCCTACTTTTCATTTCTATTTCGTTAATTCGTACTAACTTACTATTTTTGTGAAAACTAAGTCTATCTCACTCATAAAGCATTTTTAACACAACTTTCGCGACTTGGAAAGGGAAACGTCATTTTAGGCCATGTTTGCGTTTTACACTTTGGCCGAAACAGACTCGAAAGGAGTCAAAATGGTCATTTTCGTTCCTGATCTGATTGTATTAAAAATTGTTTTGCCAAAAAATATTTTATGTTTCATTTGAGTGTAACTCGGTCGTTTTAAGTCCGATTTTAGTGTTTGATATATGAAAAACTATCTATAGAAAATGAGCTATCCGAAAACTACCTTCCTGACTAATGAAAACATTTTTATGTCTCCCAAAACCTCAAAAGAAAATCAGATCAGCAACCTTATATTTCACAAACGCTTCCAAAAATCCATCCAAACTTCATAATAGTGCTATACTAATCATAATCCTCCACTTCTATACTAATCCCACCATTAAAAACCTCATTAAAAACTACTCTATTCTCATCACATCTTGTTTCAATTATATATGCTCACTCATACTCACTATCAAAACAAATATATAATCAAAGAACCTATAAAATTAACTAAGTTATGTGTGTCATCTTGTTTATTTTTAAAAGACTTGCACAAACACAATAAAATATATAGATCTTGATCAAGAACATAAGAAATCAAAGAAGTAAAGAGGTAGGTTCAAGAAATAAGCTTACAATAGATGAAGAAACAAGATTGAACATTAGATCTATAACATACACCAAGATTTTGCAAAACCTCTAAATTTATTTTGAAACCCTAATTTCTTAAACCTTGAATGATCTTGAAAATTAATGAAATGAACCTTGGAACCACCTTAGATATGCTTGAATATGAACTTGAAATGCTTGGAATAACAGAAAGTGGAAGATAAAGAACCTTTGTGGTTCTTTGTTTTGTGCCGTGAGGTGAAGCAAAAGAAAGAGAGAAAGAGTTGAAGATTTTTGTTGCAAGAAAGTTATGAATATCTAAGTGTGAGATAAGGTTCTTTATATAGGCACCACCTAGGGTTTTGATGGTTTCTTGGGTTGAAATAGCAAGGGACTAACACCAATAATGTGGTGTGTTAGCTTGGTTCGGTTTTGGAAACAAAAGAGAGAGACCAAGCTTGAGCCAAATGTACAAGTATTATGTTTAGTTGGTCTTGGTTCAAAATGCTAGTCAAAACTTGTAAGTATCCCATGTGTATGTAGTGCATGGGACAAGAGGGTGAAAACTTGAAACTGGAGGTAACGTTCTACTCTCACATGCCACACATGCTTTTGTTTTATATTTGAAAGTAAAAAGATGCCATCTTATTTAATTTTTGAGCTTATGAATCCAAAATTTTGAAGAGGAGGGATATAAATTCAAATTTTTTGATCTGAAAATATAGATTAATGGTTGATACTTGAGTTTAAATTACGATGATGGTGAATTTTTCGGGGTTTCGTTGAAAACTAAAACGCAGTAAAACGCTATAAATTTACGCGTTTAAAGTAGAAAGCGTAAAATGAGTTTCCGTAACCTACGTAACACTTTGATGAATGTTAAAATAATAAATATAACACATAAATATTTTAATCTTAGCCAGAACCGAAACGCGTCCGATGTTGTTTTTAAGTTTTAAGCGGGGATAATACTTCAAGGTTTTAAGTCAAAATGTCAAAAACGTAACGAATAAAATTCAAAATAATGAACAGAATGGTGTAAAATATTGGCCTAAAATTTACGGGGTATGACATCCTCTCCCCGTTAAAAGAGCTTCATCCCGAATCTTGAGTTGTGGCATTTGACGATGGTGCAAAATTAGTAATTAGATGTGGATATTTCTTCTGCAATCGATCTTTACGTTCCCACGTTAGTTCGGGACCTCTTATTGAATTCCATCATACCTTAACAATCGAGATACGACTTTGTTTCAGACGTTCGACCTCGCGGTCCATGATTTCGTCTGGTTCTTCGACAAGATGAGGCTTGTCGTTGATTTGGATTTCATCTACGGGATAACAAGTGTTTCATCAGAAAACACTTCTGCTGGTTTAACAAATGAAAGGTACTATGAACTCGGCTTAGTTGATCTGAAAGTTCGAGTCGAATAGCAACGGTCCTCGCTCTAGCACGAATTTTGAAGGGTCCATTATAATGCAGGTTCAACTTTCCCTGTTTTTCAAAACGTATCCTCACATTTACATAAGTATGATGGTGATTATGAGGAGCTTGTATTTTGTTGCATATCCGAATGATCTTCTTAGTCGTTTCACGGTTAAGTGTCGGTGCTAGTGACCCGACCACCCAACCTTGGTCCAACAGACGGGTGATTGACACTCTTGGTCGTAAAGTGTCTCAAATGGCGCGGCCTTGTTGCTGGTGCGGTAACTGTTGTTGCAAGAAATCCTACTAACGTGGATGAGTATTCCAATTGCTTCTGCGGTCGAGCTCATAGTGTATCCTTCATAGTCGGTATAGTCTTCTCACTCTCGTAGTCGATAAACACAATGCACCTTATACTGCATAGGTGGTGTCTTCAATACTTTAGCGTAGGTTATGTGTCAAAACGTGTTCGAGGAGTTCAACAACTAATCAAATAGGATAGCAAACGAATACTTAAAATGAATACCAAATAAAATGAAAGACAAATACAAAGTATCCGCAGTGTAAATGTAGGTACCGATTAAATGTTATGAGAATCCTTAAAGAAAGGATAGAGATAAAAAAATGTACGAAAATGAGAACTAATAAGTTGTACGAATGATCAAAGAAGTACATATCGAGTAGTATTACACATTAAGATCGAGGAATGAAATAATAAATGTGATCGAAGGAATCAAATAAAAAGTGCAAATCTTCAAAGGGAGTAGTTGTCAATGTAAAAAGGTTATGTCGAGTATAACGATTTATTATTTGGGTACAATGATATGAGCAAAGAATGCTAGAATGAGAGATGAAATGTATTTATGAAAAAGAAGTAATGATCATTGATCAAATTAAACGAAAGGTTACCGAACCAAATTTCATGAAAAGGAGAATCTAAATCAATACGAACAAAATTTCGCAAAGATAAAAATGATAACAATCACATTTATAAGCTTTATAAATGATTTTAAGTAGCAAAAATAACAAAACAATAGATCATAAATATCAAGAATATTCGTACAAATGTGGTAACAGTCAAAGGAAATGAAAGTAAAGAGTTATTCGATCAACAAAAGAATGTAGATTCATTTGTTCTAATAGATCATGAACTAGAAGGCTATAGAGAGCCATATGTACGATTAATCAATGCAAACAAGAGACGAAATACAAATAGTTGAAAGAGGCATATCCTCAAAGAACAATATATGAGGGATGCTAAATGAGATAGGTGAATTAATTGTACAAACAATTAATTATTAAGGATAATTAATATCAAATGGCTAAAACAAGCACATATAAATAAAATGGTATATCAAGGATGTTAAAATGGGTTATGTGAAATTAATTGAACAAACAACTAATTATTAAAGGAAGTGAAAATATCCGTACCATGAAGCGAATAATATATCGAGAGTTTTCAAAGAAATGTTTTAAATAAAAATGTCATCATTAGCTATGATGTTCGAGATTCTCTTTTCGGAATGGGGGCTGCTGGTTGTGTCGTACCCAATGATGTTCTAGTCGGAAGGTGTGACCTTCATTAGTGCGGTCTGTCTCACGGGTCTTTATGCGTGATTCGTTCTCGGCATCTCGGATCTCATTTCGCTCAAGACGAAAGAGCATGTCAGCAATACGTTGAGTTATGAGTCATCGATATTTGTCAAACTTAGAAGTTGTCTTCTTGACGATAAATTTTTTCAAAATAACATGAAGTAAAGAGAAAAAGAA
>BQNB010005259.1:0-60475 GCA_026074375.1 Tanacetum coccineum | reverse complement strand
TTCTAATATCTTCCTAGAGATCCTTTTATAAACATAAGGATAACCTCTAGTAGATGTACAGTCCTTGTATATCATAAACACTAATTGATACTTATCACTAATAACTGTTACAAGATAAATGCTAAAACAACCGTTTAAACTTTATAGTTCCTATATCCACGGCAGTACTTCGATCTTTGACTGGCAGTACCTTGACTTTCTACTTAGCAGTACTTTGATCTTTCATTTAGTAGTACTTTGACTTTTTCGTGGCAGAACTTTGACCTTTTGACTTGTATTTCCCAACAGATTGGTATCTAGAGCTAAGGTTATAGAGAACCAGGTCAAATGTTTTTACTTGGACTATAACCGTTTTCAAACATTGCATCATATAAAAGGGATTTTCATGGGACATTCATTCAACATTACTTGTTGCATTAGTTACATATACTAGATGCTGCATGGTTCACATATATGTTTATAATATATTAAGTATATTATTATTGGTCTTATATATGTACTAATGTAAACTCTATTTGAGTGTTACAGATTCAGTCATGTCATCAGATTCAGCATCATCCGAGGTTACGTACACGTCTATATCATCTTACGAAGACCCGCTAGCATGGGCTGTGGACTTGTTTAGACTCTAGGAGTCCGACTCACCAAAGGCTGCACCGGCATCACCAGATTACGTGCCTGGCCCTAAGGAGCCAAAGCAGGCACCACATTCGTCAGATTATGTTCCAGGTCCAGAGTACCCTGAGTACTTGGCACAAGCTGATGACGAGATCGTCGCTGAGGATCAGCCTTACGCTGATTATGCCTCACTCATTACCCTGTCTCCAGGGTACGTTGCTGAATCGGATCCCGAGGAGGATCTTGAGGATGGTCCAGTAGACTATCTAGCTGATGGAGGTGACGACGATGATGGTGATGGCTCCTCTGATGATGATGATGAGGAAGAGGAGGCTTTAAAGGAGGAGGAGGAGCACCTGGCTTCGGCCGACTCTATCATTGCACCCGTTGTTGACCCTGTTCCCTCTTTCGAGGAGACAGAGCCATTCGAGATGGATGAGTCGGCGGCAACACCACCACCACCACCACCACCTCTAGGGGCTAGGATATCTATCCGACCCCAGGAACCTATGCCTTTTCCATTAAAGGCCGAGGTCGAGAGACTTCTTGCCTTACCTACACCACCATCATCACCACTAATCTCACTATTACCACCCTCTACAGAGGAACGCCTTGCTAGGTGTTTGGCTGCACCCACACTTCCATCATTTACACTTCCTATAGTACCTTACCCATATGGTAGCTCTAACCATGTGCGTGCACCTCGAGGCTTTAGAGCTGCTATAGGTAGATTGAGAGTCTCATTACCATCCATTACATCCATCACCATCATTACCACCTCTACCATTATCATTATATTTACCACCACCTATACCCACATCATTACCATTACCATCACCACCACTACCACCACTACCAGCATCACTATTCATACCACCACTAGTCGACCGTAAGGAGGACATTCCTGAGGTCAAGTTACCACCTCATAAGAGGTTATGTCTGACTGCTCTCACATTAGGGTATGAGGCGAGGAAGAGTTCGACTGCTACTAGACCACTAGAGGTCATAGAGCAGACTATGTTTATCGACACTCTGGATGCCGAGACCAGACATTAGAGAGCCGAGGAGGTCGGTCATGGCATTAGGGATGTCTGGGTAGACCCGACAGAGCTGTTGAGGATATAGCACCGACGACTCTGGAAGGGGTCAATGCTAGGGTGACCGAGCTTGCTGAGGTTCAGGAGGAGGACACTCAGGATGTTTATGCCGTGATCGTGGATGCTTAGGACAGACAGACTCGCTTATCACAGAGAGCCGACGTATTGATCGAGGACAAAGCATTTCACCAAGAGACTGTGTTGTTGATAAAGCAGGAAGCTTTAGTGTCTCGAAAGGCTTGGGCACAGTCAGTGGGTTTGAGTTTGATAATTCATCAAAAGCTGCAGGCATATAGGACTCACACCCAGATTCAGGATTATCGTATCGCTTCACATGAGTCTTTGACAACGACATTGGTTGCACAGATTCCATTCCTACAAGGCTAGTTGTCAGCGACTCTAGGACAGATTTAGGCACTCCAGGATAGAGATCCGACTCATGCAGATGATCCTGAGGGTGCTGATAGTTGTACCTAGGTTTACTTTCTCATGTCATGTTTGTAGCTATCATCGACTAAGTATTATGGGTTGTATGCCTAGCTAGCACGACAGTAGGATTTGTATTATTTATTTCTTATATCAGACAATCATGTATGTTTTCCAGTTATATATGATGTGTTGTATTATGTCATGTCGATCTCAATTCTGTTATGTGTTGTGATCCCAGTCATGTTATATAATCACTATGTGATGTGATCTTGTTATATATATGTTGTACCCATGTCATGTTGACATATTTTATATTGTTGTGATTTAGAACAATATGCCACTAAATTGAACCTCTGCTACTGCTGCTGCCCCTATGACAGCCGCTGCTGTTGAGCAACTGATTGAAGCAAGAGTGTCTGAGGTACTTGCTAATCATGAAACTCTTTGAAATAGCACTAATGGTCATGGCGACGGAAGCCACAATTCTGGCACTAGGATTAAAGGAACTGCACGAACTCTGCGTGAGTGTACATATAAGGATTTTTTGAATTGCCAGCCCTTTAGTTTTAAGGGTACTGAAGGAGTGGTTGTGTTGTCACAATGGTTCGAGAAGATGGAATCAGTGTTCCATATCAGCAACTATGCTGTGGAGAACCAAGTTAAGTTTGCTACTTGCACTTTCCTTAGAAATGCTCTGATATGGTGGAACTCCCACATGAAGACTGTTACTCAAGATGTTGCTTATGCTATAGACTGGAAGACACTGAAGAAGATGATGATAGTCAAATACTGCCCAAGGGGTGAAATCAAAAAGTTGGAAATTAAGCTCTTGAACCTAAAAGTAAAAGGTACTGATGTCACAAGTTACACTTTGCGTTTTCAAGAGCTTGCACTGATGTGTGGAAGGATGTTTCATGAGGAATCGGATGAAGTCGAGAAATATGTTGGTGGACTTCCTGATATGATTCGGGGAAATGTAATGTCATATCAACCCAAGACGATGGAAAAAGAAATTAAGTTTGCTAACAATCAGATGGATCAAAAGTCCTCATTATTGCTGAAAGATAAGCTGAACAGAAAAGAAAGTTAGAGTTTAATGCTGGAAACAATCAGGGGAACCAACAACAAAACAAGCGGCAGAACACTAGGAGGGCTTACACTGTTGGGCCTGGTGAAAAGAAGGAGTACACAGGATCATTGCCCTTGTGTACAAAATGTAACTATCACCACAAAGGACCATGTGCTCCTAGATGTAATAAGTGCAAGAAGACCGGGCATCTAGCTCGTGACTATAGGAGTTCTGGTCCCAATGGTAATAATAACAATCGTGGGAACTCCAGAACGACTCAAAATGCTGGCACTTGCTATGAGTGTGGTGTTCAAGGGCATTTAAAGAGAGACTGTCTGAAGTTAAAGAATAGAAACTGTGGTAATCAAGGTGGGAATGACAATGCCCCAACGAAAGTGTACGTGGTAGGCAATGTGGGAACAAACCCGGACTCCAACGTTGTTACAGGTACGTTCCTTCTAAACAACGGTTATGCTTCTATCCTATTTGATACTGGTGCTGATAGGAGTTTTGTATCCACTACATTTAGCTCCCTAATTGATATCACACCAACTACATTAGACCATTATTACGATGTTAAACTAGCCGACGAGAAAATAATTGGGATAAACACTATCATTCAGGGTTGTACATTAAACTTCTTAGACCATCCATTCAACATTAACTTAATTCCCGTAGAACTTGGTAGTTTCGAAGTCATAATTGGTATGGATTGGTTGGCAGAGTACAATGCTGTCATTGATTATGCCGGCTTTACTCTGTTGGGTCCTTACGTTTCGAAAGTTTGGATGAGAAAGATGGACAGAGTACACTGGATCTTTGCATCTCCTTTTAGTGTACAAAATGTATAACTATCACCACAAAGGACCATGTGTCCTAGAATGTAATTAAGTGCCAAAGGGGAAGACAGTAACCGTGGATTAATCTAGCTCCGCACCCAAGCGCAATATCCCCCCCCCTGTGGTATTTGGTTGTTGTGGGTTGGTCGTTGGGGGTGTATTGGTATGGTGGTTGGCGGGGAGGTGTGAGTATTTCTTTCTGAAAGGTTAATGTTAAAAATAAATTAGGGATAATTTGCTAAAATATATATATCTCAAGGGTGTATTTTGTCATTTCATTTTCTCAAGGGTATAAAAGTAATATTTTTATATTAATTATAAAAATATATTTAAATATTATAAGACTCATTTTTATTAAAACCCGACACATTTGTCGTTATCATTCGTCGATCGAAACACTATAAAATCAATTATGTTATATATTTAACATAATTTATCATCCGCTAGCTTTTGAAGAAACTTAAAAAGATAAAACCTTATCATTTAATCTATAACGTATCACGTTACTAGGGAGTTTCATGTTGCACGGGGTTTCATTTCGCGTGACGTTTTGACGAGTTGCTGGATTTACGATTTAAAGTGTCCTAGCTCCTCAAATGTTTACTACATGACCTCTGGATTATGATAGCAGCCGAAATAAGAAAAAATGCCGCGAACAGTGATACAATATTTTCACAAGTTATCAAACCAAAAACCGTTAAACTTTATGAAATAAAGTTGGTAATATCAACAATCAAACTAAGACTTGACATATTACCCCCAGGTTGCGTGACGAGGCTGTTTACTCTCATTTGAATTAAATTTCAAATCAATCAACTACCTTGATAAGGTGAGTTCATAGTCCTATATTTACATGTTTTCTAAATCTCGTAGGGAGATACATGTTATAAACCATGAATACAAGTGTTTTACAACTGTATGCTATCCTGATATATTTTGCTAAGTTTGCGCTTCAACTGCCAGTATTTCTTAATCCAAGAACCATTAGTACTGCGAATAAACCAAGATCGATACCTCTGTGAACATGAATATTGTGGATATATCTATTGGGGGTGACGACTCCCGTTGGTTGTACGTACTATGGGCCGGGTAACCAAACGCACTATATTTGAGAGCAAAGGATAACTTTGGCAAGTTACCTTTCCTTAAGGACAGTTGTTCCTTCAAGTCGTTAAATTGACTTCGGATGTTAATGTTTGGTTGCATGAGCTTAGGGCAATAATACTGTTTTTCCTGATAATTGTATGTGTTGCAATTATTACCACTTATGATGACTTTGCTTAGATTTTATTTACAATTCAAACCTGAGAATTTCTCTCAATGTGTGTGACCCTTTTTCAACATGTTTATCTCAGGTAATTGAGAAAGTATAGTACTATGGCACGGGTTTTTGAAAACTTTGCGGATCTAAACTATGTTCGGTCTTTGTTCCATTTTGTCGAATTCGAGTGTCTCCTTGAAATAAATGAACAAATTTATCCTCGCTTCATTCTCAAGTTTTATAGTCAATATCAAGTCAGTTATTCTGACGAAGGTCAAATGTTTGTCGAATTTGTTATTCAAAATCAATTCTTCTCTTTCTCTCTTAAAGAATTTGCTCAAGTTCTTGATATACCTTGTGAAGGTGCGTGTGTCTTTACCGATGGATGGAGACCTGATGAGTTGGCATATGGTATCCTTTCGGATGGTCAATATCAAACCAACCTTCCTTCCATTGAGGACATCATTTCGTCTATTCGAATTAATCGAGATAGTCAAGTCTGACGTATTCTTCATGAGGAAGAAATTGATGTTCTTGAATATCAAATTCTAACTCGTGAAATTGAGCCAACCCTGAAGCCTTTAGAAGAAATTATCTGGGAAAATGTCTTTTGTCTGGGGGTAATCAGGATCATGTGTCTGCATGTCTTTGTTATATGCTTTATTGTGTCGTATACTCCGAAAGATTCAACCTTGCTTGTTTCATGACAAAACGAATAGAGTTGGTTACTAAACAAAAGAGGTTAATTCTACCCTATGGTATGTTATTAACTCGATTGTTTAAATTTATCATTAGGGAAAATCCTGAAATGGAAAATGAGTCCTATGTCTTGTATGATCGTGTCATGACTCCTCTTGCCGCTCAACTAGAGCGAAAACTCAAAAAAGATCACGGCACGAGAAAAGGTTGTCATTCCACTTCTTCTTCTTCCGCCTTCGATCAACCATTCTCATCTCATCTCAACGATGATGATGACGATGGGAATGACGAAGGGACCTCGCGTGCAAGCACTCCTTCCCCCATTCGTTATATCAACTCTTTAACCAATCAAGTTCCTCAAGTCTTTCAAAACCCACCTAACATTGACCCTCACCTTGAACCATTTTACACCCGCCAAACCGAAATCATCAATTGTCAAGTACAATTACGAGATGAGCAACGTGGTAGAGTAAGGTCAATCAGAAAAAGTCTTAGAAGGTTGTGGAGAAACATGAAGAAGTGAGCAATAAGGGAAATTTCTTTATGACATTATTATCTATATTATTTATTAATCTATTATGCTTAGGTGTTTAATCTTATGCTACTCATTAGTAACTTAGTACTTAGTATGGGCAACTTAGCTTGCCATGGATGATCTTTCGATTTTATCATCCTAAACCAATGCTTGCATGCACCTCGATAAACTCTTTGCTATATATATGATATTATGCATGCTTATCTTTTGATAAAATTTGCCTACATATGCTTCCTTCATAGAACTCAAGATAGTTGATATTGTGAAGTTTGTTAATAAGTATTAGATGATTCATGATGAAATAGGATTGACTGAAAAAGGGAAATTTAGAAATTTTTAAATACAAGCATATCAGGAAATTCTGGAAAAAGTTTCTTGTCTCCAAAAAACGACCCCCTAAAATACTGGGCGGCCCCCTAATATATATGGGACCGCCGGGTAATTAAGGGACCGCTATCAGAGGTCACAGATTCTTCTACTGTGACCCCCTGAATTTCTGTGTAGTTGACCACTATCCCATCTAGGCCTAGCTATAATTTTTGCATTTTGACAAACACTTTTTGGAATCTAAAACTTCAAACCCCATGCCTTACTTCTTCAATCTATCTCTTCCACCTTAAATCATGAACTCTTCTCTATCCCTTCATCACTCACATTTTCCTTCACCTCATTCTACCATGAATTCTACAAATGCTTCCTTATCTAATCCTTCTAAGAAAATCAAACTCACCATAATCCCTCCTAGACAACTATTTGTCAACATATCTAGTGATGAAGATATCACCACTACACCTTCTCCTACAACAACTTCTTCATCTCCAACTCCTCCAAATGCACCATCAAAAACCACATCTACTAATCAAACATCATCAAGTTAAGAGAACACGTCTTCTTCCTTTTACTCAAAACTTCAAATTTTACCCCATCTTCACATGAACCAAATTCTCCTCCTCACTTAAACCCTTTACTTGAAAGCATTCCGGATGTTCCTCCTAGACCTCTAAATCCTCAACCACTTCAAAGTCATCCTTCCATGGATATCACACTTTCTTTGTCCCCAATCACTCCTTTTGATCACACTCATGACACTACATTACCACCATCACCACCATAACCTCAACCACCTATCATGGGCTATCCTCTTTTTTATAACTATCATGACTATCATGGGTCAACTTGCATATGTTGTTCTCACAACCAAAACCTTTTCTTCACCCTAAGAGACGAGATGAACATCATGTTTGCTCATCTTGAATATCTTCTCACTACCGCAATCACCTCACACTTTCCACCTCCACCGTGAAAAATCTCTAAATGTTTTCATAAATGTGTCACCCCAAACCTTTTGCTCAAAAAGTCATTCTCTATGAATCATGAATCATTTAAGACTTATGTAGTATTATTTCTCTTTATCTTGTATTAGCTCTAGTTTTATTTTATGTTGAATGTATTAGTTGGATGTGCTAGTGTATGAGTTTCTTGTTGGTTGAATGAAACTCTTCTTTTGTTAAATTAAATACAATGTGTAAACTTGAAAGATATTTGTCTTGCACTTGTACTTCTAACCTTGTTTTGTAGCACACAATTTTCGTAAGATCGATCCCTTGGTGCCCCTTGAACAAGGGGGAGCATACATCAAGGGGGAGTCTTGATATCATCGATTTCTTTCTTCCTTCAACAACTTGACGATCATTCTTTTTGAATTCGACAAAAAGGGGGAGAAATGGAACACAACTCATTTAATAATTTGACAATCTTTATTTTATTTAAAATAAGTTTATATTTTGTCATCATCAAAAAGGGGGACATTGTTAATACAAATAATGTCTAAAAACGTTATTTTTTTTCGACCTATCAACGTTTTGATAATAACAAAATGTAAAAACGTTTATAATAAAAATAAACGTTTACAAATTATTAAATGTAAAATTTCATTTCTAAGATTATGCATCCTTTAAAGGTATGGACAAACAAATTAATTAAGCATGATTATTGATCAAGAAAATATTTTTCTCTTAATCCTCACTTTTAATTCTACAAAAGTATTTGTAGGAAACTAGAAGGGGGGTTGAATAGTTTACCGGTTAATTTGACCATTTTAAAACTTTGCTTATAAAATACTTTGATTCGAGTTGTATGTCAATCAATCAACAATATGAATCACAACTAAACTATCTAATGTAATGAACTAAGTAAACAATGAACATATCAGAGAGATAGAGAAAGAAACGATTCTCACACCCAGACACAAGAATTTATATGGTTTGGCTACGAAGCACCACTTCGTTCCTACTTGTTGGGATTCTAGATTTGATAAGACAAAATGAACAAAAGAATGAAACAAAAGGATCGAAGTTGTCATTATGAAACTCTACAAGCTGGTGGAGAAATATGAAGATTTGGTCAAATATTCTATAGGATAATGATTAGGAAACATATTAATAGGGTTTAATGTAATTTAAATAGTTTCCTTATCTATTGGTTTACTTCATTTGTAAGTCATGATCTCTCCTTATATAAAGAGATCATAGACATAGGTTTTACATATCCATCCATAGAGTCGACTGATGAGAGTCAAATAGTAAAGGTGTGTGTGTACACCATAGTTAGTAGTTAATTAGTAATAGACATATTATAGATGTCTATATAGTAGTTAGTAACCCCAAATTATAGTTGGGGTAATAGGGAAATCATTTGAATGAAAAACCTTGTTCATAACTTTGATTGTGTTATTTATTATTCCGCTGCGTGTTATCAATCATTGTTATTATTATCCTAGATGGGCAAATCGATTCTTAACATGTGGTATCAGAGCAGGTTGCTCTAGATCTAGGGTTGTTACAAGGTTTTCAAGTCTGTTTATTTTTTGTTTTTGTGTAATAAAGGAAATCGGTGAAACTAGGGTTTTCTGCAAAACCCTAATTTGGTGCTCGTGTTCAATAGTGTTCGTGTTTATAGTTTACAGCAGGTTTTGTCAACAATCTAAAGCTTCAAAGGTCTGATATCGATTTAAGTTTGAAGTCGTGCCTAGGTATTAAACAACATGTTTGATCAGGATCTGATGGTACAAGTGTTGATTCTTCACGGAGCTGATACGACATGATGACAGGTTACGATCATAACCTAAATACTGTGATTTAAATAGCAACAGATGATTGTAGTTTGTGTTGTGAGAAAATCCTAATTTGTAGGTTTATTAATGCTGCTATATGGTTTATGATTCTGCTTGTGACTATGTTTGATCCTTTGGTTATTAATAAGAAAAGGAAAACAACAGCTATGGATATGATTAGGGGAGTAAAGAATGACAAGGATAAAACTGCAAATAAATAAGACAGAAATGATATGTCGCAATATACAGTTTGGGATTGCTTAATTTAACACCACAACTTTTCATTGCCCAAATATTTGTATTGAACAAGTGATGTAAATATTGGAAGCAGTTTGGTAGCAAAGAAATAGTAGATACATGCATTTATGGCTGCACAGATTTAGGGTTAAAAGGTGGGACCAATAATTTCTTGTATGGGCCTGGTATATATATTTGAACCGGGTATTGCCAAACTAGTACTACTTATACATGATATGTGCTGCTAAAGTGAAGAATAGTGCTGCTAATATATGCTGCTCGTATGGGATTTTAATGCTGCTACGTTGTTTATTAGTGCTGCTCGCCCACAGGTTAATACTGCTTGAATGTGACAAATTAGTGACACATCAGTAATGAGTCAGTGACAGTTTAGCGATGGATTAGTAACAGAATAAAGTATCATTAAATGAAATACGTTAGTACTGCTGCACTTGGATTTTAATACTGCCAGAGTCGTCCGATAAAGTACTTAGTACTGCTTGCTTTATCAGAAATCAGATAGTTTACATTTTTGGATCTCGGACAGAACTATTGTTCACAATAGTTTATTATTATTGATTTATGGCTCATTTTTGGAGATTTATTGAAGATGTGATTACGAAGACGATTGATTATCACTTATTTGATGTTGTAGTTAAGTTTCACAGATACGTACTCTTATCATATCTTAAAGTTGTGGTTGGCTTTAAAGATAACTTGTTCGTACTTACAACGGTGTGATGAAGACTTGTCAAAATCTAGTAAAGGTGTGTGATTTTTCTTATGGTGCTTAATGCTCACATTTGCTATCACTTAGTATGTGTCTCATAGAAGATGAGGATTTTTGTCAAGAGGTTGAACAGTCTACTTATAATACACAATTTATTATAATTTCGACGTCACGTGGATAGTGCAAGACATAAGACACAAGTTTGTGAGATTCAACTTCTTCATCAAATTCGTTATACTCATTTTTCTTCATCAGTGATTACTACATAGAGCCTACAAAGTTCGAGATTTAAGAGATGGTAAACATATTGGTTTTCAGGGGAGGCTTATTGTTTATACGTTTAACCATCTACATGCACCACTTGAGGGGAAGTGTTTCATTACTACTGCTGATCATTATTACTACTGCTAGTTTATATTTCTACTACTCAAAGTCATTTTTTGTATTATGCTTCATGGCGGGTATTTTGAGTATCGGAAGGCTTGATTAGTAGTTATGGTATATGGTTTGTAGCTGTTATGATCCAAGTTGCATTTCTACAGAAGACCCCTATTCAATGATTACAAAAAAGGGGAAGAAAATTACAGGTTATTGATTTGCAGCTTATTATAAGTGGTATCATGATACAAAGGGAAACTTAGAAGTTTTTTGTTTTAATTTAGGGAAATGATTACATCTCAACTTCTCTATTTAAAGGGGAAAGTTCGTACACGACTTTGTTTGTTTTGTCATCATCAGTAGATAGGGAAGATTGTTGGGATTCTATGATTAATAGACAAAATGAATAAAAGAATGAAACAAAAGGATCAAAGTCGTCATTATGAAACTCTACAAGCTGGTGGAGAAATATAAAGATTTGGTCAAATATTCTACAGGATAATGATTAGGAAACATATTAATGTGGTTTAATGTAATTTAAATAGTTTCCTTATCTATTGGTTTACTTTCTTTGTAAGTCGTGATCTCTCCCTATATAAAGAGATCATTGACATAGGTTTTAGACATCCATCCATAAAACATCGACTGATGAGAGTCGAATAGTAAAGGTGTGTGTGTGTACACCATAGTTAGTAGTTAGTTAGTAATAGACATATTATAGATGTCTATGTAGTAGTTAGTAGCCCCAAGTTATAGTTGGGGTAATAAGGAAAATGTTCAATGAAAAACCTTGTTCATAACTTTGATTGTGTTATTTATTATTCCGCTGCATGTTATCAATCATTGTTATTATTATCCTAGATGGGCAAATCGATTCTCAACACTACTCTACTCCTCGAGTACTCCACTCGAGATTTCACTATGTCAACAAGCTCCCTTTAGGCGGAGAAAACCGTTTACACGTCGCTTACTTTCTTTTCCGACACTAAGCTAGATGTCGAGTCCTAATCTTAGCTAGAACCAATCTAAGACTTCACTAAGTCTTTACACACTCACAAGATATATACTCTTGGATTGACACATAATCTAAATCACAAATACATAATTTACACAAATGGATCTACACACGATTCAATTTACATAACAACACAAAGTTAATATAATAAAGACTTGTGATCTTGAGGAGGAAGAAGGAGATCACTTAATAACAATTCGTATGTAGAAGCTTGGATTGTTCTTCACTTGCACTGATTAGAAGAGAAGGAAGAAGAAAGAATAATCACTTGAAACAAGATCAAGGTATTGCTAGTTGATGAAGATATGTGTTTTAGAAAGAAAGAAAGAAGAGAGAAAAGCAGATCTGAGAAAATTCATGGCAAGAGGTTCTGTTTTTCAGATGGGGTGGCCCAGTATTTATAGGAGACAAAAAGAGCCGTTGTGCTGGCGGCGGTCCTGGCGGTCCCAAGTATAATATGATGGGCCGCCGTAACTACGAGCTCCTCTTTTTGTCTTTTTATAGGGAATGTGTTATCTGTTTTAGAACCTTCTATTTGGGGGGAAAAATCAGATTTCAAATTTATTATTTTAATAATACATTTCTTTTATAAATAAATATTTTGTTTTTATATTTTTATAAAAACACTTTTGTAGAAATATAAGGTTTAAGAAAAATATTTTCTTAATCACTAATCATGTTTAATGATTTGTTTATCCATACCTTAAGTGATTAATCTTAGAAATAGAATTTTACGGTTAGTAATTTATAAACGTTTATTTTTATCGTAAACGTTTTTACATTTTGTTATTATCAAAACATCGAGAGGTCAAAAAATATAAATAACGTTTTTAGACATTATTTGTATTAACAATCTCCCCCTTTTTGATGATGACAAAATATAAACTCATTTAGTATAAAATTAGAGGTTTATAAATTACTAATGAGTTTAATTCCATTTCTCCCCCTTTTTGTCGAATCCAAAAAGGTTGATCGTCGAATTGTAGTAGAGAGAAAGAAATCGACGATTAAAGACTCCCTCTTGATGTATGCTCCCCCTTGTTCGTGGCACCAAGGGATCGATCTTACAATAATTTGTTTGCTACAAAACAAGGTTAGAAGTACAAGTGTAAGATAAATATCTTTCAAGTTAACACATTGTATTTAAATTAACAAAAGAAGAGTTTCATTTCACCAACAAGAAACTCATACATTAGCACAACCAACTAATACATTCATGCAAAATAAAACTAGAACTAATACAAGATAAAGAGACATAATACTACATAAGTCTTAAATGATTCATGATTCATAGAGAATGACTTTTTAAACAAAATGTCTTTGGATTTTCCATTATTAAGCCATTTGGAAAAGGGTCTATGGTGGAGTGGAAATGGTTTTGTGAAGCGGTGGTTAGAAGATACTTGAGATTGAGCAAACATAATGTCATTTTTCATCTTAAAGGTTCAAATGTAGGTTAACAGTTGTGGAAACCAACAATACAAGTTTGAACCTGATGAATATTATTGAATAGTTGTAGTAGAGTAGATGTCCCATGATAGGAGGTTGAGGTGGTGGTGATGATGGTGAAGGTGGACTTGAGAGATTTTTAAGAGGTGTGATTGTGATAGTGATAGAGTGATATCCAAAGAAGGAAGACTTTGAAGTGGTTAAGGGTTTAAAGGTCTAGGAGGGACATCCAAGATGTTCGTAAGCAAAGGGTTTAAAGGTTGAGGAGGGATTGGTTCATTTGAGGATGGAGGTGAAATTTGAAGTTTTGAATTGCAAAGAAGAAGATGTATTATCTTGGTCTTTGAGGAGGTTAGATTTGTGGATGGATTTTTTGATGTGCAATTGGGATGGAGTACTAGATGAAAGAACGTGTGGTAGGAGAAGATGGTTTGGTAACTTTCATCATCACTAGAGATGTTGACAAAGAGTTAGTCTATGAGGGATTATGGTTAAGTTTGATTTTCTGGAGGTTTTGAAGAAGAAGCATTGGTGGAATTCCATGGTAGAGTTTGGTTGAGGAAGATGATGGTATAGGAGATTTTCATGATTTAAAGGTTGGAAGAGATGGATTAAAGATAAGGCATGGGGTTTGAGGTTTGAGATTCCAAAATGTGTTTGTCAAAATGGCCAGATATTATAGTTGTGCCTAGATGGGATAGAGTGGTCACTGCACAGAAATTCAGAAGGTCACAGTAGAAGAATCCGTGACCTCTGATTGCGGTCCCTTAATTACCCGGCGGTCCCATATATATTAGAGGGCCGACTAGTATTTAAGGGGGCTGTTTTCTAGAGACAAAAAAATTCCCAGAATTTCCCCTTTTTCAGTTAATTCTATTTCATCATGAATCATCTAATACTCATTATCTAATTTCATAATATCAACTATCATGCGTTATGGGAAAAGCATTGTAAAGCAACATATATCAAAGAAAAGCATGCCATAATATGATACTATAGCAAAGAGTCTATCAAGGTACATGCAAGCATTGGTTTGGGATGATAAAATTGAAAGATCATCCATGGCAATCTAAGTTGCCCATACTAAATACTAAGCTACTATAAGTAGCAGAAGATTAAACACCCTAATCCATAATAGATAAGTAAATAATATATATAATATGTCAATAAAGCAATTTCACACAGTGCTTACTTCCCATGTTTCTTCCACAACCTTCTAAGCTTTTCCGATTTGACTTTACATTTTAAGACTTTTTCCGATTGACCTTACTCCACCACGATGCTCATCTCGTAATTGTACTTGACGGTTGATGATTTTGGTTTGGCGGGTGTAAAATGGTTCAAGGTGAGGGTCAATGTTAGGTGGGTTTTGAAAAACTTGAGGAACTTGATTGGTTAAGGAATTAACATAACGAATGGGGAAAGGAGTGCTTGCACCCGAGGTCCCTTCGTCATTCCCATCGTCATCATCATCGTTGAGATGAGATGAGTATGGTTGATCGAAGGCGGAAGAAGAAGTGGAATGACGACCTCTTCTCGTGCCACAATCCCTTCTTGGTTTTCGCTCTAGTTGAGCGACAAAAGGAGTCATGACACGATCGTACAAGACATAGGACTCGTTATACAACTCGGGATATTCATTCATGATGAATTTAAATAAACGGGTTAATAGCATACCATAGGGTAGAATTAACCTAGCTTGCTTAGTGACCCACTCCATTCGTTTTGCCATGTAATAGGCAAGATTGAATCTTTCGGAGTGTACGACACAGTAAAGCATAAAACAAAGACACGCGGGAACATGATCCCGATTACCCCCCAGACAAAAGATGTATTCTGGGATGATTTCCTCTAAAGGTTTCAAAGTTGGTATGATTTCACGAGTGAGAATTTGATAATCATGAACATCAATCTCCTCCTCATGACGGATGCGACGGACTTGACCTTCTCGATCAATTCGAATAGACGAAATGATGTCCTCGATGGAAGGAGGGTTGGTTTGATATGGACCATCCGAAGGGATACCATATGCCAACTCATCAAGTCTCCACCTATCGGTAAAGACACACGCTCCTTCACAGGGAACGTCAAGAATTTGAGCAAAATTTTCAAGAGAGTAGGAGAAGAGTTGATTTTGAATCACAAATTCGACAAACATTTGACCTTCGTCAGAATAACTCAAACGATACTGACTGTAAAACTCAAGAATAAAACGAGGACACACTTGTTCATTGATTTCAAGAAGACACTCAAATTCGACAAAATGAAACAAAGACCGAACATAGTTTAGATCCGTAAAGTTATCAAAAACCACCCGACCCTCGTGAATGTAACGTTCTTCAAGGTTTCTTAGTTTTTCTTTTATTGGAGAACGGAATTCATGTGAAATTTTAGGGATATAGTGTCTTGTATTTTTGTAATCTTCAGAAGATTTGCGAGGCATGATTTCCTAGAAGAAAATGAAATCACATTTTATTACTTTTCACATGTAATATGTCATGAGCAATGTTTCTAGTGTGTGCCTAAATGTAACAAATGTGGAGTAACGATTAACTCGACCTAAATATAAAATCCTAAGAGTTAACCCAAACGCTCCTTAATTTGATTTTGCTCATCCAAACAAGTCAAAAAATACATATGAATTATGTATCTCGAAATTTGTTCATGAGATCATTATGCATGTGTTTGAAAACGTTTTTGGGTTGGATTAACAATGCATAACAACAATTTTATTATGTTCCTAACGTGAGTGATTTGAAAATAAAATTGGGGTTTTGGTTCGAAATCAATTTTTCAACAAATTCACTAATGTATGCAAATCCTATATCTACGGGAAGCATATTAGTTATACATTGTATCCTAGTACTCTTAATTGTACAAAATTGAAAGAAAAATCAAAAATCCCCAATTTCAATTTTTGGTGTTCATCATGAACCCTAGACTCAAATTGAAAGAAAATAGATGAAATGACTTACAATTGATGATCTTTGTGATATTAGGATTGATTATTAGTGTTGATTTGATCTTCAATTGATGTTTTAATGGTTGAATTTGAGTTTTGGTGGGTTTTGGGTCGTGTTCGTCTTGGTGAGGTTTTGGTCTAGTTCGTCAATGGCTAGCAGATATTAGGGGGAGTTTGTTTTTTCGTTTTGAAAATTTTTGGGTTCTTTGTCCATTTTTGTGTCTTGCTGATGGCGGGTCCTCGTATTTACCTGGCGGTCCCAAATTATATAGGGGGGGCCGCCCCTTATGGGGGGACCGCCTTCAAGCAAATGATTTTTGAACTTATTTTGACGAAGATTTTGCGAAAGAGCGCACTTTAAGTGGACGTTTTAATTTGCTTTGCGAATTAAAACATGCTTAAGTACTCGGATGGAAGCATTTAAGTTGTTCATGACACGGAATGGAACACGGATATAATTGTGCAGAAGAAATAGAAGCGGACTAATATGATTTATGGATGGGTTTCCATCATTCCTAAACCAAGACGGATAAATAGTTAAACGATTCACGTTTAAGGGGTTTAGTAAGAATATCAGCGATGTTGTCGGCGGACGGCACTTTTTCGATTAAGATATGTCCTTTCTGGACATTATCACGAAGAACCTTGGTGACATATTTCGATGTGTTTGATACGAGAAGTTCTGCACCGAGTTTTTTGCTAAGGTCTTATCGCGCCTTGTTGTTTCGCACACTGATGAGAACGGTCGCGAGTCGTAACGTCGTAGTCGATGTGAGCTTGTTTCTTCCATAGTGCTTGTTGACAATGCCTTACTGCGCTTACGTATTTGGCTTCTTCGGTTAATGGATATAGCAAGAGCGGTTTGTTTCTTCGAGAACTAAGATGTCAAACAACATCCACGAACGTACAAATTCACCGCTAGTGGCTCATTCGTCCACTATTCTCCCCATGATCAGAGTCGGCATTAAACTACGGTTTCTATGTCGGTCCCTTTAGGATACCATAATCCTAAGTGCGTAGTGCCTTTAATGTATCAGAAGATACGCTTAACCGCTTCAAGGTGAGAGGTTTTGGGAGCCTCTTAGAAGCGGGCACAAAGGCAGACACTAAACATGATATCGTGCCTACTTGCCGTTAGGTATAATAGACTACCTATCATGCCTCGATTTTTTGGTATATCTACCGACTCACACTCTTCATCTTTTTGTGAGTGTAGTTATGGAGGGACAATGGAGTTTTTCATTGGTTTAGAATAGAATCTTCTAGACCTAATTTCTTACGCATTTCTTTAATATACTTAGATTGATTAAAGGATATACCATCTTCCTTTGTGTTATAATTTGTAATCAAGGAAGAAGTTAAGTTCACCCTCAGCTCATCTCGAACTCGTCATGCATGTTTATTGGCAATTCATCACACATTGTCTTGACAAGTCGAATCCGAATATAATATCATTCGAATATAATTTGAACAATGATGAGATTTGAAAATCAAAATTTTACTTCTTAGTAAAAGAGTGTTTATCTACCATTCCCATTTTATATTTCTTGTTTATAATAAAAGCTTTTAATCTATCCATACCAAGCTTTGGTAGCTTGTTTAAGACCATATAAAGCTTTTCTTAATGTATAAACATTTGATCCGGTTTTTCGAAATCAATGGAATCCCGAAAAAGTTGTGCCACGTTATACTCCATATGATAAACCGTTCAGGAATGCACTTTTTACAACACATTGGAATAATTTAAAATCTAAGGCGCAAGCATAGGCTATTAATATCACTATTAGATTCAAGTCTAGCAAACCGGCGGCATAAGTTTCATCATAAATCGATGCCCTCTTGTTGGTTGTAGCCTTGAGCAACTACACCTTAGCATTATTTTCAAGTACAATTACCGTTCTCGTCTTAACTTATCCTAAACACCCATTTAGTTCTATAATTGTAATATTCTTAGTTGTGGGGCACTAAACTCCTAAACGTCGTTAGCAATGAATTGATTTAATTCTTCTTGCCTGTGCGACTATTCCAACTTTCATACTTATAAGGCTTCAGTCACTATATCTTAGGTTCTATAGTTGATATAAACAAAGAAGTTACTTTTGTTTTGGGCTTAGAGACTGGGTTCTGTTTGTAAGGTTTCCTATAATTGTCTAAGGGGATGGTTCCTAGATTCCTTATTATTGACTATTTAGGTCAATCTCTAATGTTTCATCCCTCGAATAACATTTTCTAGGTGGTTTTTCTTTTCGATTTCCTCCTAAAGCTTCTTCTTTCATCTAATTCATCTCTACCAAGGGGATGTCTTAGAGGGTGGAGGAAGTTTCATTGAATTGTCACGTTGATGATTCTTCGATTTTCCTAGTGTGTTTATTAAGGAAATGCTATAGGCTTTACTGTTTTGCGAGTATCCTAAAAGACACTTCGATGACTTCTGGGTCAAACTTGGTAAGGTAGTCTTTGGTTTTTAATATGAAGACTTGTTTCCAAACACCTAAAATAGTAAAGAGTAGGTTTCCTACTTCAGGATTTCATTTAAGGGTTTTTCCTGGATGGCTCTAATTAGTGTTCCGGTTGAGAATGTTATGTTGAAGTATCTACGGCGTTACACCCAAAAACTTTGTGGTAACGATTTGATTGTTCAACATGGTTCTACTCATTTCCTGAAGTGTCTATTTTTTCCTTTTCAACCATGCCATTTGATCGAGGATAAGTGTGTGGAGCGGAGAATTATGGGTAATACCATTGGCATTTACAAAACTCTCCAAATTGCACTTCGTTATCAAATTCTCTACCGTGGTCGGTTCTTATTGACACTATTATACATCCTAATTGGTTTTGGATTTTCTTACTAAATATTTCGAATTGATCGAAAGCTTCGGTTTTATTCTTAAGAAATCTAGTCCAAGTATACCTAGAGTAGTCATCTACTATGACTAAGGTGTAGCGGTTTCCTCCGTAACTCCGTACGGCGGATGGACCAAAAAGATCCATGTGGAGAAGTTCTAAAGCATCTAGTCGTTGGACTATGGTTCTTTACCTTTGTAACTAACGTGAGCTTGTTTTGCCAATTTTGTAAGCATCACAAAGTGTTGATCAAACCTAAGCTTAGGTAAGTTTCTAACTAATTCTTTAGAAGCTAACGATTGAATGAGACGCATATTTGCGTGACCTAATCTCCTATGCCACAATGTGGAGTTTTCATCAATCGTTGCAAGACATATTTTGTCTTTTGGCTTATTTCCTAATTTCATCACATACAAGCCTTTCTTCCTAATACCTCTACCTATGACTTTACCGTCCTTAGTGATTTCACTATCATGTTCAGAAAAAGTTACTCTACATTTATTATCACATATTTGTCTTATACTTAGCAAAGTTTAAATCCTAAAAATTATCTACATGTTTATTATCTATTTTGAGAGAGTATTATAAAAATCGTACTCTTTGCCAAGGATGTTACGCGAAAATTACTACAAAAATGAGGTTACCTCCATTGTATGCCTTTGTAAGTGGAGGAAGAGCTTTCGATTGCCCGTCAATGTTTGGAGCTCCACTATCTTGAATCCATTCGGTCGGGTTCCAAGTCGACTCTAAGGCATATCTATTTATATAAGATAATAACTCAAACATTTTGTCCCCAATATCTCATGGGTCCAAAGTTGTTAGTGCCAAACATCCCTTGCATTTGATGCAAATTGGTTTGGGGTATCGTGTGGAGAAAAACGGAAGGACACATTTCTTCATGGCATGTAACTTTAGGAGACTAAGTGCGAAGTTGTTCCAACTTTACTGTTGAAAGGCCATGGGGTTTGGTTTTTTTTGTCAACCAACATGTCTTTTTGGTTGCGGTGTTTTAGGACGAGAATAATTATTATTGACTCTTCTAGGAAGTGGAGTTTTTGATCTAAAATTGGTTTTTTAAAAATCCAACTCCGGGCTTTGTCAATGGTTTATAAAAATTTTTGACTTCATTCTCACAAGCCACAGGAATTTTGACTTTGTTTACAATTATTGTTGTGGTCTAGGCCCAAATTGATTTTTGGAAAAGACTCACTTCTCTCAGAACAGAAGTTGCTGGTGGCTGGGTCCCCATATTTATTTTGGGGCCGCCTTGAACATGAAGAGGGGTCCCGCCCATAATGTATGGGACCTCCATCTGAAACGTATTTTTTTGAGCTTTTAAAATTTTATTTCTTAGTTTCCACTAGATGATGCTTCAATGAATTAAACCCTTGATTCACGCGCGAAATCACCCTTAAAAAACCCTATCTATTATGACATAAATACACCAAGGACGAAATCACGCGAGGAGGATCAAGAAAACCGGAAGCAGTTATAGAGTGTTCCGGGTCGTTATGTCCCAAGATGGCTAGAAATGGATTATCCGAAAGAACGATGATGTTTGGTGGTTTGAATGTAACAGGAAATGATTGAGAATTACAACTGAAAAGTAAATGCACATAAAATTTTAACAAAGATCACAAGCTGGGAATTTGAATTTAAAAGCTACTAAAAACTTTTACACTAAGGCACAAATAAGCTCTAATTAGCTTTAGGACAGACCAAAAATAGCTAATCTTAAAGCTAAATAAGCAAAATTATGCATGCATTAAGCTAAATTAAATACAAGTGAAAACACAACAGTATAACAACAGTTACTAACAGTATTAACTACATGTATAACTTAAAGTTAGTATGCTAGTTATAAGTTTAGTACTGTTAAGTTTAGGTTTAGTACTGTTAGCTTAAACAAAAAAACAATTAATAACATGGAAATAAGCAAATAAGCTAAAAACAGGAGGTTAAACTACCCCCCCCTTTTATTCCCAAATAAGCACTTAAGCATAAGATAAGCAACCAGGAATGGCTATAATGATAAATAGCTAGAAAGAAAACTAAACTGAATTACTCTTAAAATTATTTGAAAAGACAAATAAGTTCTACAGAAAACAGTACATAGAATAAGCTTAATCTAATTTAAAAAAGTAATGAAATCTCTAAACAAGCTGAAATATAAGCTGATAAGCTAACGTTGAAAACCTTCGTTACTAATAGTTAAGCTAACTAGTACTAACCTTGGAGTCAGTACTGGTAGTGTTAATAAGTAGTGCTGTTCCAAAAAGTGAACTACCAGTACTAACTTAGAGTTAGTACTGCTAGTGTGGAGTTAGTACTGTTCCTAAAAATGAACTAGCAGTACTAACTTGGAGTTAGTACTGCTTGTTCAAAACAGCCTTTAACATTTCCAAAAATCATTTTTATTTCAAACTTATTAAAAACAGATTATCAAATAACAAAGTAAAACACTTATAAGCAATTTTCAATCCATAATAAGCACTTAAATAAGCATGAATTAGTCTAGCAGTATAAACTTAAAACCAACAGTTGTATTTAATAAACTAGCGAATTCTGCAATTAGACAAGTAAGTAAGAAATAGAGAGGAACTTACTTACACCTTGCTCAAAAAAACAGGGTCAAACAATGGAATCTACAAGCTATAGCTTGCATAGATCAAGCTAGTGAGGTCTATTAGCCATCCAAAACTGGCTTATCATCCATAACATAAGCTGAGGTATATTTGAGAGTGATTGGTGTGATATTCTCTTAACTACTTAACCTTTTAAGTTCACTTAGTTAAAACAGTTTGTAAACAAGCTGTATTGAGAGCTTTTGAACAATAAACAACTCAATTCAGAAACATAACACTTGGGATTATAAAGTGACTTTAAAAACTCAAACTTGCATTAAAACTTGGAAATGTTACAAAGCTGAAAGCAAAAGCTGTAAAGAACTGAAAATAAGCTAAGTTAAGTTAAAAACTAAAAACTAGATTCTAATATTGATTATATTTTTTTCTCAAAGGCTTACAAGAAGCTCTATATATAGCCGAAGTATTGGACTTGCATCTTGTGCTTCTTTGGAGAGATAAAACCAAGTGTGCTAGTTGTGTGAGGAGAATCTAGAGCAAATCCCAGCCTTTGATTTCTTTTGAGCTTCTTTGGAGACAATCTCAGCCATCGAAGTGCTTTGGGAATGGAGAGGGATTGCCAACATGGACTTTATAAAGCTGGGGGGTGGGAAAGTGGGTGGATATTTGAAATAGATTTGGTAGGATGTGAGTGATTTTGCAGGAGAAAGTATGGGAAGCAAAACAAGGTGCGGGCTGGTTTTGGTATTGGCTGGGAGAAAGGCTTATACAAGTGGGCTCTTTGTGGCAGAGAGAGGTGAAGATTGATTTAAGGATATTTGATTTGGGGGCTTTTGTACAAGAAAAGCCCCTCTATATCTTTCTCTTTTCATTTCATTTTTCCCCTTTCTTTCTTTTATAATGTACTTTTACAAATTTGCATAATCAGCCTCATGTCTTTGTTGCCTTAATATAACTTAGGGGTTTGGCATTTTGACCCTTCTCAAGTTATATTTTGTTTGCTTTTTCTTCTCGGATTTGACTTGACTTTGATTGGCTTCGTCTTTTTGTGAGTGATCCGTTTCCTGCACAATACAAATGCAAACATACAAATACAATGTATTTTGGTATGTTTTTATTCTTTTAAGTTCGTTTTAAATGGAAAATGGTATGTGTAATTAAACACATATCAAAATCCCCCAAACTAAGATGTTGCGAGTCCCACGCAATGCTATAAAGTAAGCACTCGAGAAACCAAAAATCTCAAAACCCCTCGACTAATAACTTGAAAAAGTAGCCAAGCATTTATCAAAGGGAATAAAAGAATCAATAGCCTCGACAAGTCCCGGATCTCACCTGTAGGATCGATATTCCTTAATGAAACACTGATATACTGTCAACTATGCGGAATCTAGTTGGCAGTACTTATGAAGAACACACAGTAGTTCTCAATATGATTCTTTATTAACCTTTGAATTGCTAAATTGCAGATCCCTAATACAATACTAATAATTCTTAACTACGTGTTTTCTATGTTTGTTCTATATGATAATATCTTCCTAAGATCCTTTTATAAAACATAAGGTATAACCCTCTAGTAGATGTACTGTCCTTGTATATCATAAACACTAATTGATACTTATCACTAATAACTGTTACAAGATAAACATAAATTTTGCCTAAAACAACCGTTTTAATCTTTATAGTTCCTTATATCCACGGCAGTAATTTCGATCTTTGACTGGCAGTACCTTACTTTATACTTAGCAGTACTGGTTCTTTATTTCAGCAGTACTTTCGACTTTCTGGCAGCACTTGGACCTTTTGCTTGTACTTTCCCAACAAGCCTCCCCTAAAACTTGAATTTACTTGCTTGACTTCAAGTTTCTTGATAGTTGGACTTCTTTATTAAACATCAGTATGTCTTGTCATTTTAAGCAGTACTTGCCTTAAATCCTTTTAAGCTTTCATCCTTTTGGAGCAGTATATTGTAACAATCTGTTTGAGCATCTTGAAATGAATCCTCTTATCTTGAAACATACACATTTCTTCAAAGATCTTTGTCTTTGCCTCAAAACAGATTGTTCTTCTCCGCCAACATGTCTTTTCTAAGTCAAACATGAATGGATTTGATGTGCCTTTACCAAGCTGCATTCATCTTGGGCTAGTCAGTTCTTTGGTTACCTAGACAAAGGTAATAATCCATGATGAACTGTAATTCACTTAACACTCAGAACATTGAATCATAGTGGTGTTGAGTACTATATGACTTTTTGGGAAGTCCATTACAAACCATAAAGGATTTATTAGTCTTTCACCTGTAGCCGTCTTGCTCAGGGTTAGTCAACTCTCAGTAATAAAAAAATTGGTGAGTTGGAGGACCATATAGTTTTGAGCAAAACTATTAAAGCTATCAGGATTTGAGTTCTCTTTACCAAAATGCCGTTTGCTTTGGAGTAGCCATAATTCAGTGTAAATACCATGGATGTATTGATCTCCATACAATTTTGGTAAATTGTCAACCATCAAAGATTTGAGATGTCTTTACCAAATGTTTGATTGGGAATAGTCAATTCTTATGTTTGTAAAAATGGTGAATTGAATACCATTGCTGTGTGGTGGTTTAACAACATCTCAATCCCTTTAAAACAGTTTTTGACATTCAAATATCTGTGCTCCTTAAAAGTTTTTTCACACCAATTCTTCACAATATTTCAAAAACAACTTTTTAACTAGCAAGTTCTTTATCAAGGGCTACTGTTTGTTTTACATAGCGTACTTTAAACAACAAAGTATGCCTTTGTTCACTTGTTAAGTCTGTTTATCAAAGTAAAGATATATTATATATAAAGAAAAATTTTTTGATTAAAAACATACCAGGTTGTTTAAGAATTGTCAACACTTGCAGTTGTCCACAAAATGACAGATGTAGCAAAGTAATGGATGTTCACTTTCGTCTTCAACTCCATCCATGTTACAGCATCCTTATCATCAACTCTCTTGATAGTGGATATCTTCTCTCAGCAGCATTGTGAATTCATAGTGCATCTTCTATCTCTAGTGTATGCCACTTCCTAGAAGATTCATGAAATCTCCATCTTATGATTTCCCATTCTTCTTGATCCTTCCAGAAGTCATCATCACTTGATTTCAGCGTCTCCCAAATAATGTTTAGGATCACCCAGAAGCAGATCAAACCTAGCCGGTTGGAGGAATTATGCTCTTTTAATAGTCATCAAAAAAACTCTATATAGGTGATTTAAATCTTGTCTATAGAAGACATGCAGGTATCTCCCTATAAAGTATCAAAAAGCCCTAAAATGATTATTCTCTCTGTGAATTATAAGTTACTCTCCATCAGGTGAATCAATAACTTGGCAGCGCTGTATCATGGTGTTACTTTAGTGACTCTCTATCTGTTTGCATTCTTTTCAAAGTCTACACCACTAAGATATGTTCTGAGTCATCAATGTTTTGTTCTTAAATTTAGGCTTCTTTGATGGCTGTTCTTCAGATATTGTAGCTTTCCTTTTCCTTAAGAGTCCTTTTTGCTTCTCTTTCCTTCAACGTTTCCCTTTCTTTCTCTGAATCCATTGGAATAAAGTCTTTGAAGGAGTCTTTAATAGATGCTTGAACTTTGTCATACAATTCCTTCATCTGTGGATACTTAAGTTTTTGCAAATTTTTGTATCCTTGACCTTTCAGGTAAATCATCATTTGATTTCTTCTTGAAGCAAGGAAGTAGGTTTCCTTAAAGTAGTCCTTTGGCTTAGTTTTCTTTAATTCTTCAAACAATTTAGGGTCCTTGGAGTAATAGTACTCTGTCGAGCAGTACTTTGAAATGTCTCCAAATCCAATTCTTCAGTGTCTCCACTCCTTACATTAGAAGCCTCTTTCTCCTCAACATTGATTTATTCAGTTTCATCACTCTTTCTTTCTAATACTTCTGTTTGATCACTTTGTCTTTCAAAGTCAGGAGTAACAGCAGCATTTCTATCAACAATATCTTCAAAGAAAACATCTGCTGAATAATCTTCTTGAACATAGTGCTCTTCAGATAAAGTACCTTCATCTTTATTCCTCCCCACTTTGACTGAAGACACTTTCTTCTTATGCTTCTTCCTTTGCCTCTTTCTTCTTTTCTTAAGATTCTGACTTTCTACCCATAAAGCGTGATGTTTGACCACTGGCTGTACGAATTTGGACAGTTTCTTGAGTTTGGCCTTCAGCTTATGAATCTGTTTGGCTTGAGAAAGAGTTTGCTTCTTGAGCCTCCTAACTTCCCTGTTTAAAGCATAGAGATCCAAAAGTCCCTCATCTCCTCCAGATGTTTGAGACGCATCTGTGGGAGTATAATCATTGGGAGATTTTGGAATAGCAGCAGTACCCTGAGATTCAGCAGTACCTTGTAGACTAGCAGTACCCTGAGATGCAGCAGTACCTTGTAGATTACTATCATGAGCAGCACTTTGAGAAGGAGTACCTTGAGCATCCCTTGGAGAACTTGCAGCCCTAGAGTGAGGACTAGTACTATGTGCTTCCTCTGCTGCTAAGGCTGTTACAACCTCTAACATAGGTGGAGTTAAAGGTGTAATCCTACCTGAGAACTTAGGACTATTCTTTCTCATAAAGGTAAAGACCTTAGAGGGAAGAGTAACTGATGGTAGAAAATTCGTAGGTCTGGTTACTCCCTCTAATTGTTTGTTCAAAAACAGCTGAATAAATCTAGGATACATAATAAAAGGTGTACCATTGGAAATATGTCCTAGCATTCCATTCATAATCAACAAAGAGAAATTGAACTTTTGATTCGTGGCTAATCCTACGAGAGCAGATGCGATGTTAGTCCCAAATTGTTCCCATGATGTACTCTTAGGACTAAGACAGTGAAGTAATACATGAACTAAATACTTCCACTGAGGGCTAAATAAAGGTTTAGAGAAAGTAAGTTGTGCTAAATTACCCTCATAGCCTATGTCTCTGAGCGAGTCCCAAATAACTTGCTTTGGAAAACAATCAACACCATTTGCATCATCAAATAGTAGATCAGCCCGAATGGTTTCTTCAGAAATCAGAATCCTTTTGCCAGCTACCGCAACCGTGGCGCGAATATGAGGTACTTCATTAATCACTCGTAGAGAAGCTGTAGCCCAAAATTGTTGAAGCCACGGACCGATTAGATCAGGATCAACTAACAACGAGTAGTTAATGGAGCATCCAGCAAGATAATCAATGATTTGATGAAAATCGGCATTATGTTCAGTCTTCTCCACACAAGCAATCATGTTGTGTTTGTTACAAGTGCGAATATTTGCCATTGGATAAGAAATTGATGTGCGTCGGAGGTTGTAATTAAAAATTTGTGAATGAAAAGAGATAAAATGAGAGAAAAATGCAATTCAGTTGAGTATTTATAGGTTGCGTTGGATAACTATAAAGTTACCGTTGTAAATACGTTTTTAGCGCAAAAACGTATGGTTGACCGTTGACCGAACGTTGGAACAGTACTTTAGTTGTCTAAACAGTACTTTCTAAGACGAGCAGTACTTTGAGTTGGCTAGGCAGTACTTTCAACATAAAAAGAATTCCAACTCAAATTTGGCAACCCCAACTCTGCAATTATGCAAAATATCTCTCCAAATCATTAAAACTCTGAACAATCATTCATATCCTCCCCTCAAATGTAGCGATAGAGCTTCAAAAGATCTTTTCTAACCAAAACAGTACTTTACATGAACACCAGTACTTTACATGTAGTCCTCCCCTCAAACACTAAGGATTCACATACCAATGGTTACCACCAAAAATTAAATCTAGCCAAGTCAAAGCCTTTTGGTGATTAAATCTCTAACATGTCATCAGTATTAATATCTGACCACATTAATGAGCCTCCAGCTCATAACAAATCTCGAATAAAGTATGTCGAATCTGAATATGCATGTCTTAGAGGAAAAACAGGATTCTTTACATCATATGTACTCCTCATTTCTATGATGTATTTCACAGTGTTCAAGAAGTTAAATCCATAACAAGTAGTTGATTTTTGCATCCAAAGAACTGGGCACAACAACTTGCAGCTGCTACATATTCTGCCTCTGTAGAAGAATAAAGGCCACACATTGTTTGTTTTCTTAGCATTGCCAATAGACCAGTCTTCTTCCAAGATATATACATCCCCTGAAGTTGATCCGTCAATCATGATTGTCCCCAGCATAGTCACTGTCTGAAAAAGCATCTAATGAAAAGGAGAGTCTTAGGATATCATAGACCCAATTTTGGCTGATGTTTTGAGTACCTAAAGATCCTTATTGACAGCAGGCAGGTGAAAACCTTCGGATTGACTTTAAATCTTGCACACAGACAAACAGCAAAACATTATGTCTGTCTAGAGCAGTTAAATACATGAGACATCCAATCATAGACCTATAAAGATGGACATCAACTTCTTCACCCTCTTCATCTTTTCCTAAAGATTTATGAGCTTCAATTGGGGTAGATGCTGGCTTAATGGTTCTAAAGTCAAATTTGTTGAGAATGTCTTGCACATATTTGTCTTGACTTAGAAAAATACCAGCAGTAGTTTGCTTGACTTGAAGCCCCAAAAAGAAAGTGAGTTCACCCATGGAACTCATTTTGAATTCCTTTTGCATAAGATCTTCAAAATCCTTTACCATAGAAGATTTGGTAGATCCAAAAATGATATCATCAACATAAACCTGTACCAACATGATATCTCTTCTATCCTTCTTAATGAACAGAGTTTTATCAATAGCCCCTCTCCTATATCCATGCTTCAAAAGAAAAGTGGAAAGTCTTTCATACCATGCTCTTGGGGCTTGATGTAAGCCATAAAGTGCTTTGACTACTCTGTAGACTTTGTTTGGATGAGCAGGATCTTCAAAACCTGGAGGCTGTTTGACGTACACCTCTTCTGTGATGTTGCCATATAAAAATGCACTTTTGACATCCATCTGATAGACAGTAAAGCCCATGAAAGATGCAAATGCCAAAAAGAGTCTAATTGCTTCAATTCTGGCAACTGGTGCAAACACTTCATCATAATCCACACCTTCCTCTTGTCTGTACCCTTGTGCAACTAGTCGTGCTTTGTTCTTGATAATAGTACCCCGTTCATCTCTTTTGTTTCTAAAAACCCATTTAGTTCCAATCACCCTCTTGCCATCTGGTAAGTCACATAACACCCATACCTCTTGTAGCTTGAATTGAAGCAGTTCTTCTTGCATCGCTTCAACCCAACTTTCATCTGCTAAAGCTTGAGAGACTTTCTTGGGTTCCTCTTGAGATAAGAAACAAGCAAACAAGCATGTCTGTTGATCTTTGTGGTTAGTTCTGTTTTGCTTGTATATAAAAGACAGCAAGGCTTGGTGTTGGTCAGAAGCACTTTCTTTAAGCTTTCTTCTTGTTTGAATCCCAGCAGTACTTTTACCAATAATTTGACTTTGAGGATGAATCTTATGAATTCTAAGTGTAGGAGTAGAGGTGACATCAATGGTAGGATCCATGTTGTTGTAGTCAGCCGCTTCACCTTCCTCAGTATCTGTATTTTCATCATCAAAAGAGTTGTTGGAGTATCATCATCAGAAATCTGTAGAGTGTATTGCGTATTTGAGGAGGTGTATTAGCAGTACTTAGTTGAAGTACTCGTCACATGTTCTTTTCCCTTTGCAATAGATATTCTCCTCTTTTCCTCTTCAAAAGCAATCCTTTGATCATCATTATGCAGCCGTTGGCAAGAGTCCTTGATGCATCATAATTACAAGCTCATCTGTAGAAGCTGATCTTCAGAGGACAATTTAACTTCTTTTGCAGCCGTACGTTCCTTCTGGAGCAATGGCTGAGTGGTATGAACAATGAATATTGTGGTCATTCTAACTCTTCAAGGATCATCATAAGTTTTCCTTGTTCTTTTATGTGAATCGCATAGTTTTCTTTTCTGACAGGAATGTAATTCATGGAATGGAGTTAAAAGGTCAGGATTCAAACATCCAATCAGGACCCTTTTCCCTTTTGATTCTCCTGATTCTCAAGAACAAGTTTAATGGGAAGACAATCTTGTACCTGTCTTGTGATCATGTTATAGACTCTAAAACCCTGTACTGTTGAGTCAGATTATCAACAGATAGCCTTCTTCTGACTTGCCATCAAACTTACCCAAATGATCCAGAGTATTAAGTATAGTCAGAGAGCATCCAAAAGGTCTCATGAAACTGATGTTAGGAGATCTTCCCATCAAGATTTCATAAGGAGTCTTCAGTTGAGGTTTAGTCACCAACATCTCTTAAGCTCATAACGAGTGTATTGACTGCTTCAGCCCAAAATTGAATAGGTAGAAAGGAGTCTGCTAACATAGTTCTAGCAGCTTCAATAAGAGTCCTATTCTTTCTTTCTGCAACACCATTTTGCTGTGGAGTCCTGGCAATGCTATATTCTCTCTTGATTCCTTTCTTGGCACAAAACTCATTCATAAGTTGATTCTTGAACTCTGTTCCATGGATCACACCTGATGGTCTTCACTTTGGTCTAGCTGTTTTCCAAACCCACAATCAAATCATGAAGCATATCATTATGTTTCAACCTGTAGGCCTCAGAAGAAAAACACCCATATGAATTTGCTGCAGTCATCAGTGACCACCAAGCATTACTTTTTCTTGTTTTATACTCTCTACTGAAAACAGGTCCAAATAAGGTCCATGGGAGCAATTCAAGAGGTTCTTGACAGTTCTTTCTCAATCTTCTTGCAAGATGCCCTGTGCTGTTTACCCTTTCTACATGCCACAAAGATTGTGATCAAAGCTTGAATGTCTTTGAAGGTAAACCCCTAACCGATTACCTTTTACAAATCTTGTTGATATTTTTGTAAGTTGACATGCCCCAGTCTTCTGTGCATAGGACAGCTTCATCCTCTGTTGCTTGCACCTAACGAGTGATTCCACCAGAGGAATTATTTCTTTAGATCCAAGTGTAGACATCATTCTTATAGGAGCTCTAAGGAATTACCAAAATCTTCATCAACAAAACTTGAATTTTGGAGTCCCCCCCCCCCCCACCCCCCCCCCACCCCCCCGACTGGTAAGACATTTTTATCTGTGAAGAGAAATTGTTGTTCTTATCACAGATTTAAGAAACAGCTATGAGATTAATCTCTGAGCTTCTTCCACATAGCTAACTTTCTCAAATATCTAAGGCATGATGTCTTAATGGTTCCTTTTCTGATGATTCTTCCACTTTAGTTCATTTCAAAGGCCACATAACCACTTTGGAATCTTTAAAGTCAGACAAATTGTCCTTGTCCTCATGTCATACTTCAGAGCATCCTCTATCAATGATAGCATAGTCCTTGAGATCTTTTACTGGATTGCCCTGTACAAACAAATTTCAGAAAATTAGGACTCTTTTTGGGACCCAAGTCATAACCTGAACTTGGATACCCACTAATGGAGTACATACTCAATGGATTGATGTGTGAGATCATTTCCCCATACACATAATCTAGATATTTCCCTTTTGGTTTCCATGTTTGTTCTGGTCTTATTCATTGCACTCTTTTTTGACAGTTTGTGGAGGTACAAATGCTTGAGATCCAAAGTAACTTCATTTCTTTACCCAGATCAATTTAACCACTTTCTTGGGTCTTTGTGGTATATGGGAGTCTGTTGTCGATAGACTCGATATGGTTGAGTAACTGAGATTCTAGGTTTCCTATTATCATCTTGGAATTATAACTTCCTCAGTACTTCGTGAAGTACTGCCTGATGGTATTAATCTAGCAGTACCTTAGATATGTCACTTAGCAAGTACTTTTTGAAGGACTACTGTTGTGTCAATTTGTGGTTCAGCAGTCTTATCAACCATCCCCCCCCATTGGAAGTTACTGCTGATGGAATAAAGGATCTCCTTTGGTGAGGGTACCTAGAGTTTCTTGCGAAATTACTATGGTTCACTTTTTGGATGTTGTTCCAAACCGGTCTTGTTTCCCTTGAGCCCTTTGTTCCCTTAGGTTTATGAGTTTGGGTGTGTTTGAAGGTTCTTTCATGTAGATTGCAGTCCTTAATAAGATGATTAGGACTGTAACATACAAAACATAATTTACCCCCTTTGTTCCCAAGTCCCTTTGTCCTAGATTCTTGACCTACACTGTTTTGACTGTTTGGTGACCTGTTTTCAAAAGATGTTTCGCTATTCTCTGAGTTAAAAGCAGTTTCCTTTTGACTTTCTGAAACATCAGTCTCTTCATCATCACTATCAACCCAATCTTCAATTATGACTTTATTTCTATCAATTGCTGATTGATTAGATTTTATTTTCTCTTGATTAACAACTTTATTCCTAATGGCTAGTTCATTCTACCCTGTAAAAGGAGATCATTTGCTAGGTGGGAATAATTGTACTTGTACGGTGGAGGGTTAATGCTTTTGTAGGCCTTTTCTCTTTTGAATTTTCATACGTAGGTATCAGTCATAGTTTCATCCCCAGGATGAATATGTCACCTTTCTTACTATTACTAGAACTTCATTCCCAAACCCTATACATGACTTATCAGACACATATCTTTGTTTGTTTAGGACTTCGTTTTGAAGTACTGAAGCATTTGACCATTTTTCAAGTTTTACTTTGAAATTCATCTCGTTCTTTTAAGTTGATCTAATTCCTTTTGTTTTTCTTCTAGTTTCAAATCTCTTATCTTTAAGTCATATTCCATTTGTTCATACTTATCACCCCATGCATATTCATTCTTTTCATGTGTTTTAAGCATGACCTCTAATGACTCTAAGCTCATTTGATATCCTAGAATTTCAGTCCTAGCTCTTTGAAAATTATCTCTTTCAGTTTGATAGCTTTCAAGCAACTTTTATGATTTTCTAATTGGAACAGTTAAGTACCTCTGAGTTGTAGCCATCAAAGCTAGGATATTGGATGCTCATCCGCTTTGTTGCTCCAGTCAAAATCATCAAGTCTCATCTTGTCCAAAGTGCATGTGTCGCATCAAACTCTATGCTCACAATCGTCTTGTTCAAAATCCACAGTCAGTGCACATCATAGCCTATGTACCAGGTTCAGCATCAATTCCTGGTCCACTCAATATCTTCATTGTTTGTCTGTTGCTCCAAGGCTTTGGAGTTTGATATTTCAACTAGCCACAATACTTTTTTCTTTACGACCCATTTGCTCTTGTATTCCTGGTTTTTTTAGCAAATCTACACTCTCTAGCAAAATTGGACCTAACTTTTGACAGTTAACGGCATCAATTTTTGAACTTAGCAAAGTAATCCCTCATTCTTTGCTTGAGGTCAATGGATCTTCCTGTCTTCGCATAACTTCCTTATCCTTGCTGTTATCATAGCCACTTGCCATCGAATGTCAATTTCTTCCATAGCATCTTCATCAATTTGCAGCAGGTCTTCATCATCATGAGTTGTGGGCATAGATGCTTGTTGAGCAAAGAAGGAACATATGATTTCATCTGAGTGAGAAACACAGTTGGAAGCAGTTGGCACCTTGCTCGAGATAGCTTGAGTATATCCTTTTGGGTATGTGTGGTTCAGCAGTTACCTTTGTTTCAAAAAGTATGCCTTGGACTTCAGTGGACAGAAAAGCAATGTTTTGAGAGTTTGAATTTGAGACACCCTTCAATTCATGCTTTATACACCTTTAAGTTGTTGTAGAGATCATCAAAGTCTAACTCGTCTAATCCAGGTTGTCCCCGAATCATGGTAGCCAAACATGCCACACAGAAGGAAGGCTTCTTAGAAACTTCAAATTTGCATCTTCAATGGACACCGTAGCATATGTAATTCAGCATGCTTCAGAATATGCTGAAACCTCTTCATATGGAATCTAGTTCTTCCCTAGATCCAATAGTAAATGTCTCAAATTGTTGTTTCAACAGATTCTTTTGCATCTTCTTTGATGCTTCGTTTCCTCCAAATCTTGCTTTTATGGCTTTCCATAAAGATCTTGCATCTACAGCATCATGGAAACTGAGAAGATGTCTATCAGGTATGGCAGAAAGCAGTATATTAAGGGCTTTCTCATTGTTTCTTCTTGCGTTTGCAGCAAGTGAAGTTTTTGGTGCAGATACTGAGGAGATGCGGATCAGGTTGTGGTTGATTTCCATTTGTGATTATGTACCATAGTATGTGATATGATAGCGATATACTGTCGCAACTTCATGGACCATAGGTATATTCACTTTCTTGATTATAGGAATTCTGAGTGCAGTGACGGAGTCGGTGGAGGGATTGGTTCTGTGTCAGACATCTTTTTTGAGTTAGAAAGATTCGATTGAATTAAAAGTTCTTCAAGGTCAGAGTCTCTTCACATAGCTCTGTTTACCACTTTTGGCAGGATCGATATTCTTAATGAAACACATGATCTACTGTCAAACTATGCGGAATCTAGTTGGCTCGTACTTATGAATGAACACACAGTAGTTTCTCAAACGATTTTCTTTTTAAGAACCTTTTTGAATCTGCCTAAATGGCAGATCCCTAATACAATACTAATATTTCTTAACTTCGTGTTTTGTCTATGTTTGTTCTATATGATCTATATCTTCCTTGAATTCCTTTTTTAAACTTAAGGATACCTCTAGTAGATGTAAGTCCTTGTATAGCATATACATAATTGATATTATCACTAATAACTGTTAAAGATAAATGCTTAAAACAACCCGTTTTAAACTTTATAGTTCTATATCCACGGCAGTACTTCTGATCTTTGACTGGCAGTACCTTGACTTTCTACTTAGCAGTACTTTGATCTTTCATTCAGCAGTACTTCGACTTTTTCGTGGCAGAACTTTGACCTTTTGACTTGTATTTCCCAACACTTTCTTCTTAGGGTTGCAGGTCATGCAGAGAGATGATGGAATCTTCATCAGCCAAGACAAGTATGTGGCTGATATATTGAAAAAGTTTGATTTTGTCATAATAAAGACAACAAGCACTCTAATTGATACTAATAAGGCATTGTCCAAGGTTGAGAAGACGAGGAGTGGATGTTCATTATCAGTTCATTGATTGGATCATTGATGTGCTTAAAGCTTTAGGCTATTATAAAGTTTGCTGTTTGTGCTTGTGAAGGTTCCAAGTTACTCCTAATGTCTTACATCTTCATGCAGTGAAGAGGATCTTTAGATACTTAAAAGGTCAGCCTAAATTAGGCCTTTGGTATCCTAGGGATTCACCATTTGACGTAGAAGCTTTTTTAGATAGTGATTATGCTGGAGCTAGTCTTGACAAGAAATCTACAATAGGAGGTTGTAAATTTCTTGGCAAGAGACTAATTTCATGGCAATGTAAAAAGTAAACCATAGTTGCAAATTCAACAACTAAAGTAGAGTATGTTGCTGCTGCTAATTGCTGTAGACAGGTGTTATGGATCAATAAGCAATGCTTTGATTATGGTTTATTTATGAATCACCATAGATTTTACATTTGATAATGAAAGCACAATATGTATTGTGAAAAATCCAGTGTTTCACTCTAAAACCAAACACATAAAGATTAGGCACCATTTCATCAGAGATTCTTATGAGAAGAAGTTGATTTAAGTGATCAAGATTCACACAGACCACAATGTTGCAGATCTTCTCACAAAGGCTTTTGACGTTAGTAGGTTTAACTTTCTGATTGCTAGCATTGGGTTACTTAATCTTTGTATTTTGTTTGAGGGGAGGTTAATTAAGATTGGATGAAAGGGAATGTATCATTAAGAAAAAGTGGATGAAGGATCAGGAAATCCCACTGAACCCCAACACACATCCACAACTGTATCACTATCTAATCTTGAACCAATCACTGTTCTATCACAATCTTAACTCAAAAAGACTCAAAACACCCTAGGAAAGCCCAAAAGGGAAAACCTCCTGAGATATGCAGTATAGGTGGAACCTATTCCCCTTGTAAAGATGAGACTGTCATTACGGTGTGGAGACAGAATGGAAAGGGCTACAATTATTGCTTTAGTTAGATAGCAGAGCAAGCCAGTAGGTACATAAATAGGACCCAATCCATGGGCAAACTTAATTGTCTTTCCTCAGGAGCTGATTCAGGTAGTTGGTCCAAATGCCAAAATCCATATTAAGGGGGGGGGGGTGTAGAAGCTCAAACTAGATTTGAGGTTGCATTTAAACAATCTATGATCCACCTCTCTCAAGAGTTAACACACTTAGAAGTGGGAAGGACAACATGAAACTAAAGGAATTGATGGAATTTTGTACACAACTGTCTGAATTGGTAAGCTTAAAAGAATTGAGAGAAAACAAAAACAGATAGAGAGAAATTGTGAGCTCAAAAGAATAGAGAGATCAACACTAAGTTATACATATATTCTTTACAAATAACAAGCGGTATCAAAGCTTATTGAGAACTTTGAATAAGAAGACACTATATCTACACAAGGATTCTGTTATTCAAAGAAAAGATGATGTTATGATCAGAAACTACCAAAATAGTGTCTGCACTAAAAACTTCAGTATCAAAAACAGGAGACTATGATCTTTTGAGCATGAGAATGAGCAATTTCTTATCCATACTGATTATGCTCATTTGGGGAGGTATTGTATATGGTGATGCACCTGCTATTGCATCAGTTGTGTGGTACTGAAGCCTATTCCTCCTAAAAACTGCATGACAAAAACTAGCAAGAAAGAATGAATTGAAAGCAAAAAGCACCATGTTGTTGGCCATTCCTGATGAACACCTATTGAAGTTTCATGGAATTAAGGATGCAAAGACCTTATGGGAAGCAATCAAGGCCAGATTTAGAGGCAATAAAGAATCAAAGAAAATGTAGAAAACCATACTGAAGCAGCAATATGAGAATTTTGCTGCATCAAGATCTGAAGGACTGGATAAAACCTATGATAGGATCAGTAATCTTCAGCAATTAGAATTTTCATGGTAAAAGTATATCTCTCAAGAAGATGAAAATCTAAAGTGCTGAGAAGTCTACCATTAGCTTGGGAAACAATATTGCTTTAATCATGAGAAACAAATCTGATCTAGACACAATGGAGCGTGGATGCTTATATATAATCTGAAGGTGTATGAATCTGAGATTAAAGGCCAATCAAGCTCAAACTCTCAAAATGTGGCTTTTGTATCTTCAGAAAACACTAGCAGTACTAATGAAGCAGTTAATACTGCTCATGAAGTTTCTACTGCTAGTTCATAGGGACAAGCTTCTTCCTCAACTTATGCTGATGATGTCATGTTTTCCTTCTTTGCTAATCAATCTAATAGTCCACAATTGGACAATGAAGATCTGGAGCAGATTGATACTGATGATCTTGAAGAGATGGATCTCAAATGGCAGGTGGCCATGCTTACCATGAGGGTGAAAAGATTCTTAAAGAAGACAGGAAGGAATCTGAATTTCAATGGCAAAGAAACTGTTGGCTTTGATAAGACAAATGTTGAATGTTACAACTGCCACAGGAGAGGTCACTTTGCTAGAGAATGCAGGGCACCAAGGAATCAGGGGAATAGAAATGGAGATGGTCCAAGAAGGGTTGTTACTAGTGGAAACTCCTGCCAAATACCTTTAGTTGTTCAAGATGGATAGTGGTTATGATTGGGCTTAGGTGAAGAAGGCATCACAAAACTTTGCTCTAATGGCCTATACCTCCCAAGGCTCATCAAGTTCATCAAGTTCAGACTCAAAGGTACATACTTGCTCTAAAGATTGCTTAAAATCATATGAAACTCTTCAAAAACAGTATGATCAATAGCGTGAAGCTCTTAATAAATATAATCTAGAAATTATAGGTTATCAAATAGGATTAGAATCACTAGAAGCTAGGATAGTTGTTCATGTAAAGACTGAAGCTGTTTATGAAGAAGATATTGCATTTTTAAGTATGATGTCCAAGTAAAGATATCTCTATAAAATCTTAAAAATAGTTAGAAGAAGCTTTAAAAAGGAAAGATGATTTGAAACTTAAACTCGAAAAATTTGAAGAATCATCATAGAATCTAACTAAACTGATAAATAGTCAAGTAAGTGCTAAAGACAAAGCGGTCTTGTTATGGAAGTCAAAATAAATAAGAGTGAAAGTGTTTTCATTTGTGTTAAAAAGTAGAGAAAGTAATGTAGAAAATAGTCATGTAAATGATAGATTCAAAAAAGGTGAAGGGTTTCATGCAGTTCCCCCTCCCTACACTGGGAACTACATACCCTCAAAACTTGACTTATCCTTTGTTGGGTTAGATGATTTTGTCTTAAGACTAAAGTGAGTGAACTGAAACTAGTATATTAAGGTAGTAAGGATAGTGGGAGAAAAGCCTACAATGTTGGCCTTATTGCTCTCCTAGCATTGAAGATTGGGACACTGATAGTGATAATGAATAGTGAAGTTTAGACATAAAACTGATCAAAAACAAAACCAATGTTACAAAAATCAATTTTTGGCAATCTGATGAGAATGTGAAATCTGTTAATAAGGAAAACACACATAAACAAGTTGAGTATCCCTAGAAAAGTCAAAGTCCTAGGGGTAATAGAAGAAACTTGAATGGAATGATGACTCAGAAACTTGGAAATGGTTTTGAGTTTATAAAGAAAGCTTGTTTTGTATGTGGGAGTTTTAACCATTTAATCAAAGACTGCGATTTTCATGACAATAAAATGGTAGAAAAACCTGTGTTGAATAATAAGGGAAGGGTTACTGGTCAAAGGGAAATTAGACCAATATGGAACAATGTTTAGAGGGTGAACCACCAAAATAAATTGACTCACCCACATCTTAAAAGGAATTTTGTTCCAATAGAAGTTGCAACAAAGTTAGGACAAGTACTAGTTAATGTTGCTAAGCAAAACTCTCCAAGAGCAGCAACATCAATTAGTACTGCCAGGCCTGTTAATAATGCTTCACCTAAATCAAAAGTGAATGATGCATTACCCAAAACATATTCTTATTTTAAAGCACATTCACCAGTAAGAAGGGCTTTTAATTAAAAATCAGCAGCTAAAACCTATAATCTTAATGAAAAAGTTAAAACTGCAAGGGTTAAAAATGTAACTACTGCTGGGCCAAAAGCAGTAGTTAGTGCTGCTGCGGGATATGGGGAAAATGCTGTTAAGTCTCTGCATGGCTGGATTAGAGACCACAAGAAAATGTTTATTGACCATACCTCCAAAGACAGTGGATCATACATGTTTAAAAGATTTGACTATGTTGATCTACAAGGCAGACTCAAGTCAGTAATGGCTTGGGTCCCCAAGAGAAACTAATTCTCTCATTTTGAGTGCAGGGTAATCCATAATATACTTTACAGGATCAAGGAATTTTTGACAGTGGATGCTCTAGGCATATGACTGGAAACAAGTCATTTCTTACAGATTATCAAGAGGTTGATGGTGGATTTGTTGCATTTGCAGGAAGTCCTAAAGGAGGTAAAATTACTGGAAAAGGTAAAATTAGAACTGGGAAATTAGACTTTGAAGATGTATACTTTGTAAAGGAACTTAAGTTTAACCTTTTCTCTGTCTCATAAATGTGTGACAAGAAAAACAGTGTTCTTTTCACTAAGACTGATCTCAAAGTTTGTCTATCTCCTGACTTTAAGCTACTTGAATGAAAGTCAAGTCTTGCTTAATGTTCCCTGACAGAACATGTATGTTTTTTTCTAAAGAATGTTGTCCTTCAGGAGGTTTTGACTTTTATTGCAAAAGCTACAATTGATGAGTCTAATTTATGGCATAAGAGGCTTAGTCATATAAACTTTAAAACTATGAACAAACTTGTGAGGGGAAACCTTGTTAGAGGTTTGCCTTCAAAGCCTTTTGAAAATGACCATACTTGTGTTGCTTGTCAGAAAGGAAAGCAACACAATATCTTTTGTAAGACCAAGATTGTGAGCTTATCAGTCCATACCCTTACAATGTTGCGTATGGATCTTATTTGGGCCAACATTCTGTAAGGAGTATTAATAAAGATATATTGCTTGTTTGTCACTATGAATATAGTAGGTTTTAGTTAGGTTTCTTTTGGCCACTAAGGATGAGACTAGTGGATCCTTAAAACTTTTATTACTGGATAGAAAACCAAATAATCATAAGAGTAAAATCTGGTGAAACTTGGGGGGGAAGGTTATATTAAATAATGAACAAAAAAAAAAAAAAAAAACAAAAATGAATCAGTTATGTGGGTTAAAAGGGATTACGAGGGAGTTTAGTGTTGCCAGAACTCCACAAAAAAATGAAGTTGCTAAAAGAAAGAATATGACACTAATAGAGGCAGCTAGGACTATGCTAGCAGATTCATTATTACCTACTACATTTTGGGATTAAGCAGTTAGTATTGCTTGTTATGTTTAGAATAGGGTTTTAGTGACCAAGCCTCACAACAAAATGTCAAACAACATCCCACGAACGTACAAATACCGCTAGTGCTCTTTAGGTCCACATAATCTCCCGCATGATCAGAGTCGGTATATACTACGGTTTCTATGCCGGTCTCCTTAGGATACCATAATCCTTAACCGCTTCAAGATGAGAGGTTTTGGGAGCCTCTTGGAAGCGGGCACAGAGGCAGACACTAAACATGATATTGGGCCTACTTGCCCTTAGGTATAATAAACTACCTATCATGCCTCGATACTTGGTACTATCTACCGACTCACACTCTTCATCTTTCGTGAGTTTAGTATCGGAGGACATGGGGGTTTTCATTGGTTTAGACTCTTCTAGACCAAATTTCTTAAGCATTTCTTTAATATACTTAGATTGATTAAAGAAAATACCATCTTCATTTTGTTTTTATTTGTAAATCTAAGGAAGATGTTAAGTTATCACCTCCATATGCTCTCATCTCTAACGCGTCTATGCAGTGATTTTGGCAAATTCATCACACATGTCTTGACAAGTCAAAACGAATATAATGTCATTGACATATATTTAAACACTGATGAGATTTGAACTTTTTTTCTTAGTAAAAAGAGTGTTATCTACCATTCCTATTTTAAATTCATGTTTAATAGGGAAAGCTTTTAATCTATCATACCAAGCTTTGGGTGCTTGTTTAAGATCATATAAAGCTTTCTTTAATTTATAAACATGATCTGGTTTTTCAAAATCAATGAATCCTGGAGGTTGTGCCACGTATACCTCCTCATTGATAAAACCGTTCAGGAATGCACTTTTTACATCCATTTGTATTGTTATAAAGTCTAAGTACCATGCTAAGACTATTAATATTCTAATGGACTCAAGTCTAGCAACCAAGGCATAAGTTTCATCATAATCGATGCCCTCTTGTTGGTTGTAGACTTGAGCAACTAACCTAGCCTTATTTTGAGAAACAATACCGTTCTCGTCTAAATTATTTCTAAATACCCACTTAGTTCCTATGATTGTCATATTCTTAGGTTGAGGAACTAACTCCCAAACGTCGTTAGCAACGAATTGATTTAATTCTTCTTGCATGGCGACTATCCAACTTTCATCTCCTAATGCTTCATTCACATTTTAGGTTCTATAGTTGATATAAAACAAAAGAAGTTACTTTGGTTTTAGGCTTGTGATCTAAGGGTTCTTTGGTTATGGTTTCCTATGACATTTTCTAATGGGTGGTTCCTAGATTCCTTAATGTTGATTATTTCATCAACCTCTAATGTTTCATCCACAATGTCGTTTTCTAGGTTTTTCTTTTCGGTGACTTTTATTGCTTCTTCTTCATCTAAGTTATCATCCACCAAGGGTGATGTCTTAGAGGGTGGAGGAGTTTCATTGAATGTCATGTTAAGTGATTCTTCGACTTTCCTAGTGTGTTTATTTAGGATGATGTAGGCTTTACTATTTTGAGAATAACCTAAAAAGACACCTTCGTATGACTTTGGGTCAAACTTGGTAAGGTAGTCTTTTGTGTTCAAAATAAAGCACTTGCTTCCAAACACTCTAATTATCTACGTATGTTTTCTAACGCTTAAGAGTTCATAAGTGTTTTTCTAGAATGGCTCTAATGAGAATTAGGTTGAGACTAGATGTTGAAGATCTTTGGCGTTACACCAAAAACTTTGTGTAACGTTTGCTCATCAAAAATGTCCTACTCATCTCTTGAAGTGTCCTATTTTTCTTTTCGACCACGCTATTTGATTGAGGAGTGGTGGAGTCGAGATTTTATGAGTATTCCTTTGCATTACAAATTCTCCAAATTGTATCTTCTCTTATCAAACTCTCTACCGTGGTGGGTTCTAATTGACACTATTGAACAACCTAATTAGTTTTGGATTTTCCTACTAAATATTTCGAATTGATCGAAAGCTTCGGTTTTATCCTTAAGAAATCTAGTCCAAGTATACCTAGAGTAGTCATCTACTATGACTAGGGTGTAACGGTTTCCTCTGTAACTCCGTACGGCGGATGGACCAAAGAGATCCATATGGAGAAGTTCTAAGCATCTAGTCGTTGAGACTACATTCTTAGCTTTGTGACTAGCGTGAGCTTGTTTTCCTATTTTACAGCACACAATATGTTGATCAACTTATGCTTAGGTGAGGTTTTAGAACTAATTTCCTTTGAAGCTAACGATTGAATTGAGACGACATATTTGCGCGGACCTAATACTCTATGCACAAGGTGGAATTCTCATCAATGTAGTTAGACAATTTGATCTTAGGCTTATTTCCTATTTCATCATTATAAGCCTTTTCCTAATTACCTCTACCTATGACTTTACCGTCCTTAGTGATTTCACTATCATGTCCAGAGAAAGTTACTCTACAATTATTGTCACATATTTTTCCTATACTTAGCAAATTAAATCCTAAGTTATCAACATGTTCTACATCATCTATTTTGAGAGAGTCATTAAAAATCGTACCGTTGCCAATGATGTTACCGCGAAGATTACAACCAAAAATGATGTTACCTTCATTGTATGCCTTGTAAGTGGAGAAGAGTTTTCGGTTACCCGTCATATGTTTAGAGCATCCGCTATCCTTGATCCATTCGCCAGGCTCCAAATCGACTCTAAGGCATATCTATTTATATAAGACATTATCAAAATTTGGTCCCCAATATCTCCATGGGTCAAGTGTTATGCCAAACATCCCTTGCATTTGATGCAATTGGTTAGGATATGAGAATGGAAGACACATTTCCCATGGCATGTAACTTTCACGTGGAAAGTTGTTCCAACTTACGGGAAAGCCATGAGGTTGGTTTTGTCGACCAACGTATATTTTTGGTTTCGGTGTTTTAGGACGAGAATAATTATTACTGACTCTTCTAGGAGGTGAGTTTTTGATCTAAAATTAGGTTTAGAAAATCTAACTTCGGGTTTTGACAATGGCTTATAAAATTGTTTAACTACATTGTCACTAGCAACGGGAACTTTGGCATTGTTTAGAATTATGTGTTTTGGTCTAGGACCCAAATAGATTTTTGAAAAGACACAGTTTTCTCAGATCCAGGCGTTGCTGGTGGCGGTCCTATATATATTTTGGGGGCCGCCTGGTCATTTAGGGGGGCGCCCATATTTATGGGACCCAGAATACGCCTTTTTCTGATATTTCACAAATTTTATTTCCTTAGTTCCACTAGATGATGCTTCAAATGAATTAAACCCGAAACCTAATTTATCACCGGAGGGTTTTTGATTACTTAACATTTCATTTAAGCAATGTGTACTCTTTTCAAATTTGTTTAATCTAGTAGATTCATCTTTGAGTTTTTCATTCTCAATTTTAAGTACATGACACTTTGCACAATCGAGATCAACTCCCTTATTTTTCTCGAGTGTGGACAATTTATCTTTTAATTCTCTAAGCTCATTTTCTAGACTATTTCTAGTAGCTTTTAACTTTTTGTTTTTAGTGATTATCTTTAGACTCATTTTGCATAACTTATCATATTCGTTGTCTAAAGCTATATCATCAATTGATGAGTTTTCATCACTAAAGTAAGATGATTCGGAACATACCTCACTTGATGCGTGAGCTACAAGACACGTTTCATCTTTGACCTTTTCATCATCTTCTTCACCGCTATCGCTCCAAGAGCCTCCGACAAAAGCTCTTTGGTTCTTATCTTTCGGTGGTTTTGGACATTCTCCAATAAGATGATTTGGGTCGCCACATCTAAAGCATTTTCTATCACCTTTACCGTTCTTGTCATCACGACTTCTTTGGAACGCCTTTTTGTCGTTCCGAGGTTGTCTCACGAATCTACCTCTTCTTTTAAAGAACTTCTTGAAGTCTCTTACCGCCATGGCGTACTCTTCGTCTTCACTACCGGAAGTCGAACATCGAACACTCTGCATCACTAGATTTCTTTCTAGCCTTTTAAACTAATAGATTTCCTTTCAACTTTTGCTTGACTATTTCGGAATCTTTCTGATGATCAATTTCGGGAACCTCAAACTTTGAGATTCCCGATAGTTCATCAAGAGATAGTGACGTTAAGTCCTTATCGACTCTTAATCGCCGTGACTTTGCTCTCCATTTAGATGTAGAGGCCCTAAGAACTTCTTAGCGTAGTTCTTACACAAGAATAACCTCATCAAGAAGCTTTAAGACTAGTAATAATATAATTAAAATCTAGCAAAAGCTTATCATATAGATTCGTCTTTGGAAATGCGAATTGTTCATAATTGTTTGAAACCCAAAAGGTCGATCTTATTTATCTTGACTTGGCATTTCCTTGATGGTGATTAAAAAGTGTTCGAACTTCTTGGGCGTGTTGTCACATAAAAATTCTTATCATATTCTTGTCTTTGGCAAAGCATTGTAATTAACCATTTTGGGCTTCATTATTTCGCAAGTCCTCTTTTTGAGATCATCGTTGTTTTTCAAAGGGATAACCTCATCTAATTTGGTTTTCCAAATTTTGTACAAATATTGAAATCACCAATGTAATAACAAGCCAAAGATCTACATCTTTGATTAACATATGTCTCGAATCTATTTTTTCAATAAATAAAACTATCGCTTTCAAAGAGTGGTGTTTTTGCATAGATTAGCCCTTCTAGATATTGTCGGACATCCATAGATCGATCCAAGCTTTACACAACATTATATTCTAAAAATCTTGAGTGACCTTAAAATAATAATGATTTGCAAACAAGAGAGATAATGCAAAAATAGAATATTTAGAGGGGTGACAAAAAAGAACGATAATCTAAACTAGGATAATGGAGAAATGTAAAAAGGAAAAAAGAACCTATGCAATAAAAAGGAGATAAAGAGTAAGAACGAAAACCAGAAAAGCTAGAGGACAAGACGTATGTAGAGATTTAGAGTTGTTTGTTTATTTAGTTGCTCCTGATACAAATGGTGGAAACTAGAAGGGGGGTTAAATAGTTACACGTTTTTTTACTTTCAAAAGTTAACTTTTCATAAATCTAAAGATCACGAGTTATATTTATAATCAATCACAATATGAAACATAGCATAAACTATCTAAACTAAAACATGATCCAACAATAATAATGTAAAATAGACTATAGAAAGAAACAACCCAACCAAGACAAGCCAATATTTTATAGTGGTTCGTTACGAAGGCAGCCCTATCGCCTACTCCACACCCCGAGTTATCCGACTCGAATTTCACTAATGTCAACAAGCTCTCTTTAAGCGGAGAGAAACAAAATCACTTGAACAAGACACCAAGATAGAAGAAAAGAATTAGATCACTGAAACAATATCTAAGTATGTTATAAATCAAGAGTTTTATAAAGAAAGAAGGTTTCGAGAGAGAATGAAAAAGACGGAAAAATTACTGCAAAGAGGACTATTTTTCTGCTAGAATGGAGCAGTATTATATAGGCAAGGGAATCCCAACACAGTACGGCTCTCTAAGCGTCCGGTCGGTCCCTAAATATAAGGGGGCCGCCATGGCCTATAATGGAGCCCGCCGCCTAGACCCCTCCCTTTTTTCCGTCTTTTGTGGAAGGTTGTATCAGGTGTAGAAGCTTCCGCTGGGGGGGGGGGGGAATTGAATTTCAAATTTTAAGTATTTTAATAAAACTTTTTATTATTAAGTAGGAAAAATTTTGTAAAACTATTTTGAAAAAATACATTGTAGAATAAAAAGCTGAGGATTAAGAGAAAAATATTTTCTTTCTGATCACTAATCTGCATTGAATTAATTTGTTTTGTCCATACCTTAAGTGATCTCCTAATCTAAGAAATGAAATTTAAACATTTAATAATTTGTAAACGATTTATTTCTTATTGCAAATGTTTTTACATTTTTGTTAGTATCGAAAACGTTGAGAGGTCCGGAAAATATAAAAACGTTTTTAGACATTATTTGTATTAACAACCTCCTCAAGAACTTCTGTTGATGTCTTCTTGAGAGATAACTATCACACATGCATCTTCAGTGACTAATTAGCTTTGAAGCTATCAAATAGGTTTGCTCAATCACGTTCTGTGTCAATTCAGTAAAGTTTTTCATATTCTGCTTTAGAAAGAATTTTTGAGTTTTCTTTGTAGCAGCTTACCTTCCAATCCGTTCTCAATTGCTTGCGATCAGTGTCTTTAGCATCCTGGTAATAGTTGACCTTTTATTGATGCTCATTAGGTAAGGCCATCAACAAAGTGCTTCTTTTCTTCAATTCTGCCCTTCGTTAAGCCTTCTCTTCAACACTTGTAGGAGGGATAGCAGTCTCCTTACCATCAACAAGTTTTGTTACTATAGGTGCATTACCATTTTCTATGATCTCCCATAGAGTGTAATCAATGCACTGTAGGTACTGCTCCATCCTCATCTTCCAGAGATCATACTCACCAGGTTGGAGTATGGGTATCTTGATGGTTTGAGTAGATTGAGACTCCATTGCTTCTTGAAAAAGTAGATCTTGTGTGTAGTAAAGTTTCTTCTTATTCAAAGCTTCTCACAAGCTCTGATACCACTTGTTGATCCCAATAGAATAGATCTTTAATCCCTTAGCTTGTATAAGGTATAGTTATGCAAGATAAATCTAACACAACTATAGTAGAAACTTTGATTGTGAATATCAAAGACTATGCAGAATCTAGTCAATGATACTAAGAAGAATTACAATGAAACAGTAATAAACAAGATCAATAACAAACAGTTTACTAAACTTTCAGCCTCAATATAAAACGAACACTCTTAATAGTGTTAGGGTTTACAAAACCTTAAAGCTACGAATAACACTTTTCCAGATATCTGAATTATAATCAAACTTTTTTTGGTAACATCAATTCTATAATCCCGGAACCTCCTTTTATACGCCAGGAAATCCTAACAGGTATACAATTTTCCTAAGTTTATCATGAATCTAATTAATTATATAAAAGTATTTTTATATAACTTATTAAATACAATAAATGTTACTGTTCATCAGTGGTATAATATTTATAAAAAAAACTTATTTTATCAGGGTATTCCCCCTTACCCAAAAAAATATATTTATAAAAGTGATATTTTTATATACAATCCAAATACGAAACCACGAGTATAAATATCATGCAAAACGGGTTTAAAACGAGGAATATACAAAGATATTAAGTTTATATATTTTTTTAATATCATTGTACATTATTTTTATAAATACATAAAAAATGTCATGTTTTTAAGTATAAAAACATGTAAACATATACTAGCAGTACTAAGTTACACTAACAGTAGTATTTCTTCTAAGTCACTGAGCAGTCTTAACTTCCATTAGCAGTAGTAATATATACTAGCAGTAGTAACTGGAAGTACTAACTACTTAGCATATTTTTCACTAATATCACTAACAGCATTAAGTTATGCTTAGCAGCAGTAACTTTAACCTTAGCAGCAGTAACTTCCAAACAGCTTCAAAAAGTCTTTTAATCCCAACATTTACTGATTTCTAAGAATAAGAAACATATGTCATCTGAATGTAATAACGTTAAGCTTGCTATTCGGAATGATAAATATGAAGTTGTTTGTGTTATGTGTAACCAATGTTTAATTACTGCTAATCATAATGTCTGTGTGTTTAATTATGTGAATGGCATGAATTCTCGTGGTACGAAACAAAAGCTAGCGATTAAGGAACCTAGGAAAGTAGGGTCCAAAGAAAGACTTGCTTCACCTACACCCAGTGAACCTAGTATTACCCGTAAGTGGTCACCAAATGGAAGAATTTTTGACTTTAATGGTAAAATAATAAAATCCAGGGCCTCAAAGGGTCAATCTAATGGTGATAATGCATGTACTTCTAACCCTCAGGAACCATCTAGCAAACGGTTTCCAAATTCCACTTCTTTTCTTGGCAAGTTATCCAAATTTGTTTATGGTGCGTCGACTCGGGTTATTCTAAGCACATGAACAGGAATCTAAAGCTTCTCATTAATTTCGTCTGGAAGTTTTTGGGAACTATTCGCTTTGGAAATGATCATGTTGCTGCAATTCTAGGTTTCAGTGATCTTCAATGGGGAAATATTTTGATCACCAGGGTTTATTTCGTTGAGAGCTTGGGGCACAACCTGTTCTCGGTTGGGCAGTTTTGTGATTTAGATTTAGAGGTCGCCTTTAGAAGAAACACATGTTTCATCAGAAATCTCGAAGGAGTTGATTTGTTAAAAGGAAATCGCACAACAAACCTTTACACCATCAATCTCTATGATATGGCCTCTGCATCTCCAATTTGCCTCATGGCTCGGACCACTTCTACCAAGTCTTGGTTATAGCATCAACGTCTATCCCACCTCAACTTCGACACCATAAATGACCTTTCTAAGAACGATCTTGTCACCGGTCTTCCAAAGTTCAAATATCATAAAGAACACCTTTGTCCCTCATGTGAGCAAGGAAAAAGCAAAAGGGCATCTCACCCACCCAAACCTATTCGAAATTTTAAGCAGAGGTTACACCTTCTTCATATGGATTTGTGTGGTCCAATGAGAATCGCTAGCATAAATGGAAAGCGATATGTTCTGGTGATTGTGGATGACTACTCTCGGTACACTTGGGTACTTTTCCTAAGATCAAAAGATGAAGCACCAGAGGAGATTAAAACCTTTCTCAAGAAAATTACAGTTCTACTACAAGCTCTAGTCATTATTGTAAGAACTAAAAACGACACAGAATTCAAGAACCAAGTGCTTCAAGAATACTTTAATAGTGTTGGCATCTCTCACCAAGCATCTTCTGTTCGTACCCCTCAACAAAACGGAGTAGTAGAACAAAGAAACCGCACGCTAGTGGAAGCTGCTAGAACAATGTTGATTTTTTTTCGTGCACCGTTATTCTTATGGGCTGAAGCAATTGCTACTGTGTGCTACACTTAAAACCGCTCCATCAATCACCGTCGATTTGACAAAACATCATATGAGCTTATTAACGACAGAAAACCGAATATCTCCTTTCTACATGGATTTGGGGCTCTATGTTATCCCAAGAATGACCGTGAAGATATTGGGAAACTTGGTGCAAAAGGTGATATTGGCTTCTTCATTGGCTACTCTGCTAATTCTTGTGCTTACAGAGTCTACAACCGAAGGACAAAGAAAATCATGGAGACAATGAATGTGACATTTGATGAGCTTTCAACAATGCCTTTTGAACAAAGTAGTTTAAAACCCGAGTTTTAAAGCATGACTTCTAGACAATCAGTTCAGGACTCGATCTTCCTTATGCTCCATCAATAATAATAACTCAAAAACCAACTAAAGGTGAATTGGATTTACTGTTCGAAGCTATGTATGATGATTATATTGGTGGTCAAATGTCAGCTGCTCAAAGAACTGTTCCCGCTGCTCTAGCACCTCAAGTTCTTCAGACTCCAACGGCAACTATAACAGCAGCAGACACCGCACCGACACCAACAAACTCATCCTCTCAAGCAACATGTATTCCAAGCTCTTCACAGAATGTTGATGAGCTCGAAACACAACAACAACATGTTCAGCATCAACCCGCATCAATTGTTGACAATGTTCTAAATGCTATGTTCGATGGAGATACGTTTGTTAATCCTTTTGCTACTCCATCTACAAGTGATGTTGAATCATCATCTTCACAATATGTAGATCCATCGAACATGCATATGTTTTATCAACCTTGCCCTCACGAATATCAGTGGACTAAGGATCATCCTCTGGAACAAGTGATAGGAGAACCCTCACGACTAGTTTTGACAAGAAATCAATTAAGAACATATGGTGACATGTACATGTACGCATTAACTGTGAGCACTATGGAACCAAAGAATGTCAAAGAGGTTATGACCGACCCTGCATGGATTGAATCAATGCAAGAAGAACTTCTACAGTTCAAAAGGCTTGATGTATGGGTGTTAATTCCAGCCCCAGATAACATAAAACCACTTACGTTGAAGTGGTTATTCAAAAATAAGAATGATGAAGAGAACACGGTCATCTAAACCAAGACCCGTCTGGTTGTGAGAGGGTACCGCCAAGAGGAAGTAATTGATTTCGAAGAATCCTTCGCTTCGGTTGCTAGAATGGAAGCTATCAGGATATTTTTGGCATATGTTGCACATAAATCGTTCACTGTGTTTCAAATGGACGTGAAAACTGCTTTTTTGCATGGTTCGTTAAAAGAAGACGTGTACGTGTTTCAACCTAAAGGTTTCATTGATCCTGATCATCCCAGTCATGTCTACAAGTTAAAGAATGCACTCTATGGGTTAAAGCAAGCACCAAGGGCATGGTACGACGAATTGTCAAAGTTTCTCCTTCAGAATCACTTCTTCAAAGGAACCATTGATCCAACGTTGTTTATAAGACGCTTTGACAACGACATCTTAATGGTACAGGTCTATGTTGATGATATTATCTTTGGTTCTACTCACCCTAGGTATACCTAACTATTTTCTGACCTCATGAAAAGCTGCTTTGAAACATCGATGATAGGGGAAATGACGTTTTTCCTTGGTTTACAAGTTAACCAATCCCCCTATGGCATCTTCATAAACCAGTCCAACTACGTGTTAGAAATCCTTAAAAAATATAGAATGGAAACTTGCGATCCCGTTGGTACTCCAATGGAGATCAAAGACAATCTTGACCTAGATCAAAATGGATCTCTAGTCGATGCAACGAAATATCATAGCATGATTGATGCCCTAAAGTATCTTACGTCGAGTAGACCGGACATTGTACATGCTACTTGTTTATGTGCCCGGTACCAGGCTAAGCCAACCGAGAAGCACCTCAAGGAGGTTAAAAGGATCTTTCGTTATATCCAATGAACTATTAATATGGGTTTCTGGTATATGAAAGATTCTGGTTTTGAACTAATCGAATTTTCAGATGCTGATTATGCGGGATGTAAAGACACCTTCAAGAGTACTTTTAGTGGAGCTCAATTCTTAGGTGAAAAGTTGGTTAGCTGGTCCTCAAAGAAACAAGATTGTACAGCGCTGTCTACCACAGAAGCCAAATATATGTCTCTATCCGCTTGCTGTGCCCAAGTCCTTTGGATGCGGACACAGTTAATGGATTATGGCTTTTACTTCAACAAGATTCCAATCTATTGTGATTCGAAATCAGCCATAGCCATATCTTGCATCCCAGTCCAACACTCAAGAACAAAACACATCGCTGTCCGCTACCATTTCATAAAGGAACACGTGGAAAAGGGTACTATTGAACTGTATTTTGTCAAGACAGATTACCAACTGGCTGAACTCTTCACTAAAGCTCTCCCAGTAGATCGATTCAACTATTTGGTTTGTCGCCTTGGTATGCGCAGTTTATCTCCTCAGGAACTTGATCGTCTTGCAAAATCACAGTAATTCTTTGTATATATTTAATCAAAAAACAAAATATAAAAATATAAAACCTATAAAAGCAAAATATAAAATCAAAAAATTTCAAAAATACCAAAAATATTCTTCTCCGACATGTCTCTTATCTATCGATAACATTTGGGCACCTAGAAATGTTGATTAATATTAACACGGGTGAATAAATGAAGTTCGAGCGAGAGTTTCAAATGCTTTCAAAACATGTCTTTTCAAACTTTTTCTCTACGACTTCTAAGTAAATATCAGCTTACGACTCAATCTCCAAAGAAAAGAAAATGTTCATTTATGTATTTTATCCTAAATAACTGGAAGTTCATATCTTCTCGGTCTTGAGCAATGGCATATAAACATTCAAAGTTTTGAATGCTTAAGAGAAGCACCAAGGAAATGATAATTAATATGATACATATAACATCATTTTCTTGTTGCGCACAATTTTTTAAGATATTTTCAAAAAGAAAATTTCAAATTCTTTCAAAATTATGTGCTCAACAAACTCCAACTCCAAGTTTTCAATCTAATCTATTTTCGAGGGGGAGTATAATAATATGATTCATTTTGCATGCAATCCTGTTCTCCCAAGACTTAGTTAGGCTCATGTGAATTCCGGACATTAACTTGTTTTTAATTCACTAATTGTCAAAAATTGTCACCACATATGCAATTTTTGAAGGGGAGAATAGTGATTAACATGTAATCAATACGGATTAATAATGGATATGATCTTCAATCTATAAGTGTGTTCCCAAACCTCGCTTGTGCAAAACTCTTTCATAATATGGTGCATATGTGTAGGGGAGCTTTTTGGTAACTCTGGAAACTCTCAATGTGTCTTAAATGATTTCTCAGACACGTTGATTGATTTTTTTGATCAAATGGTTTTTATGTATTCATGGCCAATACACAAAGAATACCCCAAAGACCGACCAACTGTTGTCTCTCAATGAGTTATAAGGCGGTTAAGGTTAGGTATGTTCGTTCCATGATCTAGCCAGAACCGAAGGGATCTACCCAGGAACACTCTATTAGATAGAGTAAAGTCCTAGGTATGATTGAAAAAAGGAGTAAAGTGAGAATAAGGGAATAGTGCCGACTGAGATGGAGCTAGTACTGGAACAAACCCAACAAGGTACTAGTCATGAAGTCTCAGTAAGCACTGAAGGGGTTGTAAAATGAAAAAGAATTGTAAGGATAAAGGGTGTAAAGAAAAAAGCCCTCTATATAACCTTAGGCAGAAACCGGATCAATGCATAATCTATCGGTAATCACAAAGATGATTCTGGTACTGAAGACAAGTCATTATGGACCCAGTGATGCAATGCACAACCCTCCCTAGCCACTCAGAATCTCTCAAAAATATTTCTGTTTCATTTCTCACGGAGATCAACACGCTTCTATCGGCTTTCTCATTCTAAGATCGTTGATATTGAAAAGGTGGCAGTCCGCTCCAGCCTCTGATTACCAAATAACAAATGTGCACTTATATAGTCTAGAGCCAACGAGATACATCAAAAATCTCACAAGGACACAAATTCCAATATACAAAATGTCGTACATCATTATATAATATTGTGTATCAATAAGTCTTACGCATTATCCTTATGATAACTGCCAGAACATCAGAGTGATACTCTTTAGTATTCACAGTGACGATGGAAATCCTTCTTGAGTCAACATCAAACAAGCTCTTGGTAGGTGACTTGCGAGATTCTAAATGAATCAAGCTTGTGTCAATTGGATATCGATTTTGGTCTAATTTATGAATTGACGACTCAATCAAAAAGATAGTAACTATCTGATTCACTCTTACCGTGTTGTCTGCTTTAAGATATTCCGGTAATGAGAACAAGCAAGTACGATGAATCTAATGCAATCGCGTTAGAGGATCTAATACTTTGAGCTGGAAACCCTGTCAAAGAGGTTCTTCTAAATTGAACCTACCTGATCACGGGTATAGTATTTATACTGTAAAATGGTCCTCATGGAACCGGAAGTTAATGTAACCGAACTCAAGACGAATGACAAAGCCATATTCGTCTATATCTGCAGTTTATCACTAACATAAATTTTTAGGTATAAGTGATGGAATTACAACCTTATTCGAGCGGAGTCAAGTTTCAAGACCTCATGCTCAATCGACAAAGATAAATACATGATGAAAGCTCAAGCACATGTATCAAAGTCTTCCGCAATCTCTGATGTACAAACACTTCCTCAAAAGAACATTTTTGACAAGATTGTCGGACAATAACAAAGATATATCTTAAAAGTGGAACAAGTATATAACACCCCGTGTTTTAGGTCATTGTATGAGATTGATAAATTCACAATTTATTTTTAGTATTGTACGCGTTTGTTTTTAATCTAAATCGTTAAGTTAAATTGCGTAAGCTAAAAATAATCAGTTAACGTAAACGGGCATCTAGTAATTAAATGTTTACGTCAAGCAAGTGTTAAGTAATTATTGTGAGAATAATTATTAATCATTGCACAAGTTATTTTTATCGAATACGTAAAATCGTTTACGTTTCGCGATAAATGATAATTAAGTATTCCCGGAACCGTGAAAATAAATCTACGCTTAAACAAATAGTCATTTTTGTTTCTAATGATCAAAGTTTTATAAAACTTTACCACTCTTACAAATGGGACGCCCCATGTACATAAATAAGCCAAGACTCAATTCCAGAGAACACATTACCCAGCAGAAAGTCCATTGCGTATAAAAGGCTTTAGAACATGGTTTAAGCTTAAATTTTTTGATTTTCAGAAGGATTGTTACGAGTAACCGTTTAGATAGAATGGGGTTACGTCGTAATCAAGTGGTATAAAATTTTTAAGTTTTAAGGTGTTACGGCGTAACCAGTAAATGTGTTACGTCATAACTGTAGTGGTTATGGCGTAACTAAAGTTGTTACGCCATAACTGCTGCAAATTCAGCAAAGTTACCACATGATTATGAGTCAAGCCGGTCTCGATAATTGCCTCTTAGCTTCTGGATTCTGCAAAACAAAGTAAAAACATGCTAACCAACTAATGTAAAAAGGGAATTTCATTAAATAAAGGATGGGTTGTCTCCCCGGACAAGGTCACTTTTGGTTTATTAACGGTCTTTAAGTTAGAGTCTATGACAATTCTGTGTTTCGTTGTCAGAGTCAGCTCCGTCAATCCGAGGACTTCTTCCATTTCCTCCATTATCATTTTCCTAAACCTTGATCCATTTTTCCTTCCCAAGGACAGGGTTTCACTATTCTCGCCATTAACACATATGAAGCTACATCCGTTGTTGAACTTATATTTTGTTACTTCAAATGTTTTTGTATGTACCATTGGTGAATCGTAATCTTCATTACCTAATTCCGTTTTTTCTTCATCCTCATACCAGTAATAATACCACCAATCTTTATTCTTACATCACGCTCTTTTACATTTTGTCCATATCTCTTCAAGAACTTGCCCCTTTTCTCTAATTTTTATTTCGTATTCATCAGCAAGTTGTTCAATTTCTTTATGAAATACCCAATTGTATTCGTATAAACATCTTTCTAAAGGGTTTTAATCAAGATCTAATGCCTCAGTAAACTGATCAATCACCCATGATCTGAATAAATCTTTCCTAACTGATTTACTTATGTCTAGGTGTCCTTTCTTAAGCTTTACCCATTCTTTAAAAGTGTTGTCTCTAGGCCTAGGTTTCTTATCATGAGAATTTTCATTACACCATTCTGAATACCTTTTGCTCCAAACAGAATCCTCAACCTGACAGCTACCATATCTTACTATTAAAAAGTTTGGAAATGATACCCCACCCCTTTTCATTTCCTTCCTTTCGTTGTTATTAGGGAAAAACTAATATTTTGTTTTACCAAGCTCATTGATCCTGTAAATTTCATGCCTCCCATCACATTTGTTCCTAAATAGGCTACAAGATGGCCAAGCCTTAAAGTCCTTATCACATTCTTGTATAATAGTTTTATAAAAATGTGTTGTAGCAGTGTCATCACTTATCTTCAATCTTTTAGTGATTGGTTCATCAGTGTTGATCGAGTTTAACATAAAGATTCCCTCAATAGGGGTGAAGTTAGGGTCATTCCTATTTATGTTAAACGTTACCCTCTCGTCACCTATCTCTACTGATATTTCTTTTTCAAAAACACTAATCTGGGCATGAATGGTGGCCAAAAAGGGTCTTCCTAAAATGATAGTTGAATTGGGGGTTTGATCTAGAATTACGAAGTCAGATAGGAACAAGATATAATCAATTTTTACGAGTATGTATCTAACTATCCCAAGTGGTGCCCTTTTTCTCATATCTGCCATTTCCACCAGCATTTCGATCTCACTATGGTATATTAATTCCCAAGATACCTCAAAAATATTCCTAAGTAGAACATTTACACTAGCTACTAAATTGGCCATAGCATAAAAGTTAAAGTTACCGATGGTGCAGGGAAGAGTAAAATGTCCTGGATTAGATTCCTTCGTAGGTAGTTGATCATTGGTGTTTTCTTCCTGAGAGTCAGAGAGGAAGGATATTATGTGGAGATTCTTAATTTTCTTAGGAGAGTTGGGTCCCTCATGTTCAATAATTACTACCTTTGCTTGTTCGGATTTTTCCTTCCTGGAACGGAGTTCTTTGGTTAATTGCTCGATCTAGGATTCTAAGTTTTTAAGTGAGGCATTTTGGTTCCTAGTGTTAATCTCTGAATTCTTTTGAATCTTTTTAATCCACACCTCCATTTTAGTACTTCTTCGAGCAGATTCCTCTTGATGCTTAGCCAATAGTTCTTCTAAGCTTTTCCTCCTTTCACCACATGTTCTCAGTCTTAGTGTAGTATCCAGGTGGTCCTACATGAAACTTTCCCCCGTTATTTCCGTTAAAAGGCGTTGTTCCTCTAAATTCTCCATATACCTCTTCAACTTGTTTTACTTCCTTGTTGAGGGGATAATCCTTATCGAGGCGAGGTCCTTCGCAAATTTGGCATCCAAATTGGATTGCATGAACACTTTCCTTTAGCTTCTACATGAAACTTTCCCCCGTTATTTCCGTTAAAAGGCGTTGTTCCTCTAAATTCTCCATATACCTCTTCAACTTGTTTCGGTCACTCAACGAGGAAGCTTCGGTCTTTATTTAATATATGTTGTAATAGGCTAGTTACAGGTATCAGGCTCGTTATTTAATCTAATATTGTATACGTTGCGGGCTTAAGCCTAAGTTATCCCGAGCCCGGCCCATGATCAAACAATACCACGACCCAAATAAGCCTCATATGGCCCGACCCATTAAGTGGTATAAATACCCCTCTCCAAGTGTGGAAAGGGTGTTGGAGAGGGTGTTGGTCTCATTTGTATTTTTCACATTTGCAATCAACCATTCTATATTCTCTCTCTAAAATTCTCTCTAAACCTCTCTACAATTTCTTCCATATCTTCCATCTTATTTTCTTGTTTCAATGGTAAGCACTGACGGGGTTGAAGAATGAGAAAAAAATTGTAAGGATAAAATGTGAAAAGAAAGAAGCCCTTCATACAACCCTAGCAGAAACCGGGTCAATACATAATCTTTCGGTAATCACAAAGATGATTCTGATATTGAAGACTGACCCATGGACCCAGTGATGTAATGCATAACCCTTACTAGCCACTCAGAATCTCTCAACGATTATATTTCATTTCTCACGGAGATCAACACGTTTCTATCGACTTTCTCATTCCGAGATCATTGATATTGAAAAGGTGGCAATCCGCTCCAGCCTTTGATTACCAAATAACAAAAGTGCACTTATAGAGTCTAGAGCATATGCAAAAGGTGATATTGGCTTTTTCATTGGTTATTCTGCTGATTCCTGTGCTTACAGAGTTTACAACCGGAGGACAAAGAAAATCATGGAGATAATGAATGTGACATTTAATGAGCTTTTAGCCATGGATTTTGAACAAAGCAGTTTAAAACCCAGACTTCAAGGCATGACTTTTGGACAAATCAGTTTAGGACTCGATCTTACTTATGCTCCGTCAATAATAACAACTCAACAACCAACTGAACATGAATTGGATTCACTGTTTGAAGCTATGTATAATGATTATATTGGTGGTTAACCGTTAGTTACTCCAAGAACTACCCCAGCTGCTCAATCACCTCCAGTTCATCAGACTCTAACGGCATCTATAACAATAGCAGACACCACACCGACACCAATAAATTCATCCTCTTAAGCTACAAATATTCCAAACACTTTACAGGATGTTGACGAGCTTGAAACACAACAACAACATGTTCAGCATCAAGAAAATCAAGCTCCACTCCAACCCAAAATAGTTGCTGATAATGTTCCGAATGCTATGTTCGATGAAAATACATTTGTTAATCCTTTTGCTACTCCATCCACAAGTGCTGCTGAATCATCATTTTCATAATATGTGGATCCGTCAAACATGCATAAGTTTTATCAACCTTACCCTCACAAATTTCAATGGACTAAGGATCACCCTCTAGAACAAGTGATAGGAGAACCCTCACGACTAGTTTTGACAAGGAATCAACTCTGATCCGATGGTGACATGTGCATGTATGCATTAACGGTAATGTCAAAGAGGCTAATGACCGAACCTGCAATGGATTGAATCAATGCAAGAAGAGCTTCTTCAGTTCAAAAGGCTTGATGTATGGTGTGTAGTTTCCTCTTCTAGATAACATCAAACCCCTTACCTTGAAATGGTTATTCAAGAACAAGCATGATGAAGAGAACACGGTCATCCGAAACAAGTCTCGTATGGTTGTGAGAGGTTACCGCCAAGAGGAAGGAATAGATTTCGAAGAATACTTAGCTCCGGTTGCTAAAATGGAAGCTATCAGGATATTTTTAGCATATGTGGCACACAAATCGTTCATTGTGTTTCAAATGGATGTGAAACCTGCTTTCTTGCATGGTACGTTAAAAGAAGACGTGTACGTGTGTCAACCTGAAGGTTTCATCGATGCTGATCATCTAAGCCATGTCTACAAGTTAAAGAAGGCACTATATGGGTTAAAGCAAGCACCAAGGGCATGGTATGACGAATTGTCATCTTTTCTCCTACAAAATCACTTCTTCAAAGGCACTATTGATCCAATGCTGTTTATAAGACGCTTCGATGATGACATCTTAGTGGTTTAGGTCTATGTAGATGATATCATCTTTGGTTCTACAAACCCTAGGTATACCCAACTATTTTCTGACCTCATGAAAAGCCACTTCAAAATGTCGATGATAGGGGAAATGATGCTTTTTCTTGGTTTACAAGTTCACCAATCCCCCATGGCATCTTCATAAACCAGTCCAACTACGTGTTAGAGATCCTTAAAAAATATGGAATGGAAACTGGTGATACCGTTGGAACTCCAATGGAGATCAAAGCCAAGCTTGACCTTGATCAAAATGGGACTCTAGTCGATGCAACGCAATATCAAAGCATGATTGGTGCCCTAATGTATCTTACGTCTAGTAGACTGGAAATTGTACATGCTACTTGTTTATGTGCTCGGTACCAGGCTAAGCCAATCGAGAAGCACCTCAAAGAGGTTAAAAGGATCTTTTTTATCTTCGGGGAACTGTTAAATGGGGTTCTTTTTTTCTTTTTTTTTTTTTTTCTTTGGTATACGAAGGATTCTGGTTTTGAACTAACCAGATTTTCAGATGCGGTTGTTACAAGGATGTCGAGACTCCTTCAAAAGTACTTCCGGTGGAACTTAATTCTTAGGCGAAAAGTTGGTGGGCTGGTTCTCGAAAAAACAGGACTGGAAGGCGCTGTCAACCGCGGAAGCAAAATATGTGTCTCTATCCGCTTGCTGTGCCCAAGTCATTTAGATGCGGACACAATTAACGGATTATGCCTTTCACTTCAAGAATATTCATATCTATTGTGATTCGAAATCAGCCATAGCCATATCCTGAAACCCGGTCCAACACTCAAGAACTAAACACATCGCTGTCCGCTACCATTTCATAAAGGAGCACATAGAAAAGGGTACAATTGAACTGTATTTAGTCAAGACTGATTACCAAGTGGCAGACCTTTTCACCAAAGCCCTTCCAGTAGATAGGTTTAATTATTTGGTTCGTCGCCTTGGTATGCGCAGTTTGTCTCCACAGGAGCTTGAACGTCTTGCAAAATCACAGTAATTCTTTGTATATATTCATCAGAAAAACAAAATATAAAATTATAAACCTATAAAAGCAAAATACAAAATCAAAATATTTCAAAAATACCAAAAAAATCTTCTCCGACATGTCTCTCGTAAATCGATAACATTTACACACCAAGAAATGTTAATTAATATTGACACGGGTGTATAAATGAAGTTCGAGCGAGAGTTTTAAAAGTTTTCAAAACATGTCTCTTCAATTTTTCTCTACGACTTCTAAGTAAATGTCAGCTTAGGACTCGGACTCTAAAGAAAGGAAAATGTTCATTTATGCACATTATTCAAACAACGGGAAGTTCACATCTTCTCGGTCTTGAGCAAAGTCATATAAACATTCAAAGTTTTGAATGCTCAAGAGAAGCACTAAGAAAATGATACTTCATAAGATAAATTATAAATCATTTTCCTGCTGAGCATAATATTTCAAGAAATTTTCAAAAGAAATGTTCAAATTCTTTTAAAATTGTGTGCTCAACAAACTCCCACTCCAAGTTTTTCACTCTAATACACTATTGACGGGGAGTATAAATTTTGATATTAGTTCATCTAGCATGCATTCCTATTATCTTATTGTTTTGGATAGTTTAAAAGTGGATCAATGTACATTCACTTGTATTTTAATTCACTTGTATTTTAATTCACTTGTTAAATCAAAAATTATCACCGTATATGCAATTTTTGAGGGGGAGAATAGTGATTAAAATGTGATCAA